>JANIPN010000005.1:40890583-40900977 GCA_027478595.1 Erythroxylum anguifugum
GTCCTTAGAAAAATTGTAATGCAATTAATGTCAATTTGCACAATTTTACTAACAAATTGCATAAAACATAAGCTCACTGCAAGGGACTGATTTAAGCACAAAATCACGAATTAAGAGTCAAAAAGTATATTAAGAACCATGAAATTGTAGCCAATTTATATGATAAACTTGGGTTCAATCACATTGATTCTAGGTTGTTGTCGTATCAGTACTTTGCTTCCTTTTGGCACAACAATTGGTCGACACTAGGACCATAATCACATAAAATGGATTTTCTAAAGATAGAGGTGAACAATAGAGCATCATTTAGGAAGTAATCTTGCCTAATGGAGATTGAAACACTATAGCAACCTCATAAATCAAGTAATTTTACTAAAAGCACATATAAACACTTATTAAGAGATAAATTACCAAATGTGAAATGGTGCAATCTCGTCTAGTTCGAGCAAGCTTGCCCGCCCTTATGCCGCCATCACCTTATGGCTCCTTATAAAGGGCAAATTAAATACCAGGGATATACTACAGAAATATATGAATGTGTCAGAAACATGTGCCTTCTATGAAGGAGAATCCAAAACCATACCCACATTTTTCTTCAAATGCCAATATTCAAATTGAATTTGAGTACAATAATATATTTTGGAGTTTTACAATAAGGTTTTGGGAAAGGAAGAAGCTAATCACCTAGTATTATGGGAATGGAAAAAGAATAGACTTAGATTGGAAAAATCACCAATTGGCACTAGAAATTACTATCCACACCTTGTGGTTGGAGAGGAACTGGAGGGTATTTCAGAATTAAGTGTTATAGAACATCAATATATATTATGCAATCATCAATTGAATTAGAGAGTTGGTCCTAATACATGGTCTGCATAGAAATTGCTCCACTCACTTATCACAAAGATGCCCAATCAAAATTAGGGAAGACCTAACTGACATACGACATAGTCACATCAACAAAGGAAGATGAAGTGCTTAAGGTTGGAACAAGCATGTGGCGTAATTAGAGACAAGAAAATATAGATTGGGAACAATATCAGTACAAAGCTTAAGCAAACACATCTAAAATTAGGGCTCAACTGAACTGAAAATCTGTAACACCCCCTATGCTGAGCTTACACCTACATACATGACACTCAAATTCCTGTACATACATTTATGGCAAACAATTCTATTCATTTATAGGGATTTTCATCACTCATTTTTCTATTCAATGATGTATATATGATTTTCTAAGTTATGAATAGAAATATCTTGATTTTTTAACAAGTTTTCAATAGCTTAAATTCTTGTCTTTGAAGTTTGAAGAAATTTGGTTATGAGATCTTCCAAGCTTGGTTTCTTTTTTTAAAGTGGGTGTTACTAAAATCTTGGTGGAGGATTGTTCCTTAACTACCCTTGATTCCACAAAGAGAGGTGATTCCTCCATCTTAGATTGTATGTATTGCTGTAGGGATTATTCTGGGTTCTAGGAGTATTCCCCACATAATTCATATGATCTGGCTTTACCATCTCCTATAGGACTTGGCATTCTTGACCTGGATGTCCCAGCGTGCACACCTCATACTGCATCACTTGGAATAACTGAGGATTCATATTTAATCCATCTAATTTCTTGCTTAGAGCTTTGGCCCTCCTTCTAATGCTATAATCACATCTATATCATATAATCATGTTAGCTTGCTAGGTTTTGCTTAAGAAGAACACCACATGTAGTTATTTATTGCCATATATTTGATGAGATCATAGGCTGCTTCTAGTGTCTTATTATTCAGTGTTCCCTAATTACTACATCAATCTTCTGTTTCGTTGTTTCGTTGAGCACAATGTAGAAGGTTTGAATCTGCATCTATGATGGTAAACCATGACATGGGCACTTCTTTAACATCTTTTTGAATCTCTCTTGTGTGTTGTACAGAGTCTCTGAATCAATTTGAGCATAAGAAGAGATGTCGTTCATCAGTTTGGCAATCTTAGCTAGCGGGAAGTACTCCAAAAGAAACTTCTTTACCATCCTATTCTATGCAGTGATGGTTCCCCTAGGCAAAGAATTTAGCCATTGCTTCATTAGATTCCTCAATGAGAATGGAAATAATCTTAGTTTGATTGTATCGTCAGTGGCACCATTGACTTTAAATGTGTCATAAATTTCTAAATAATTAGCGATGTGTGAATTGGAGTCCTCATCTCGAAGCCCATCAAACTAGACATAGGTCTTAAAGTTATTAACAATAATAGTAGGTCTCACAATGTTGGACCCTATCCCCATCAAGTCTTACTTAGTATAGTCGAACATGGTCCTTAGTTGGTCTGCTATAGTTTCTGATCCTTCTGTCTCAATGTGACATTCCAAGTCCTTTATTTGTTGACCAAACTCGAACTCTCTAAATAAGGTCCTTCAAAGGTTTCTATGAATTATTTTGTCAAATTTTGGATTTTTGTTAACTAAGTGAAATGGATCTTCTTAAGTTATAAACTAACCCAAAGACCTATAAAAGTGACACAAACAAAAAATCAAATAAATAATTTAATAAATTTAAAACAAAAAGTAAAAATAAATAAAATAAGAAATAATGGATAGATTAACAAAAATCATGTGTTTCTAATTTTCTAATCCTTAGAAACGGTGCCAAAAACTTGATATGACTTTAATCTCTACTCTACAAAACATTTTTTTATAAAAAAGATGAATGGAATTATATTAAACTAACAAAAGCTACTTTACGACATTACAATGAGTCATCTTATCCATCAACAAAATCGCATAAGGAACATTTACAAAAAATAACTATTACAGCTAGTATTACAGTAACCAGTGCCTTCTCACTACTTGTCTAATTAAGCTTTGTGTATAATTGGTAATGAAAACTACTCGAATCCAATTCATAATCTAGTCTGCTAATTGATGTTTACCTTCTTCTACTCCGTTATAGATTCCCCTGTTCCTTTCCCTCCATATGGAATAGATGATTGTAGTAAAGGTTGTCTTGATAAGCAAACCGTCCACTTTTTTAGTACACCCTAAGATCATATCCAATATCTCTCTCCACTTAAATGTGTAGTTTGATAATTTTAACATAATTATAATGTTGCTTCAAATTACTTTGGTGTAGCTGCATTCAAAGTATAAATGATTTATGCTCTGATTGATGTGCTTGCACAGGACACATATAGGATCATATATACCAAACCATATATCTTTGATTTTGATCCCATTTTTAATCACTAGCCAAGTGACAATTGCATCTTTGGGATTTAAAGATTGATTCCAAAGCATTTCAAACCAAGGCACAACTTCAACATTGTTTACAATCATATGATGACAAGATCTATTATTAAACATACATGTGGAATATACAGTCCATATGATGCTATCTTTCCTCAGCCTTGCAAGGATATTTGGAAAATAATCTGCAAGCAAGGAAAAACCTCTGTAGTTTCCAACCTAATCTCCATTTTGGATTAGTGATGATACTTTAGCTTTAACAAGAATTCTGTTTTTGAGTTGAGCAAGTTCTACTCTATAGGCGAATTGTGTTGAAAAATTGGAAAGAAAATGAAATGATAATATGTGTGTGTGTGTGTGTGTGTGTAGTGAGGACAATTTAGCCCTAAGAGGAAATGTAGTTGTTGGTGTGAGTTGTTGAAGTTTGATTATGCTCATGGTGTAAGCTGAATTTTAAGGATGTTATTGTGAAAAATCAAATGGAAAAAGTCAACATTAATAGTAATATGCACTTTTCACATCCATTTGAAACAGTTTTATACTATGAAAAACAACATATGCAAGTAAAATCCTAATAGCTTCTAGTCTAGCTACAGGAGCATATGTTTCATTATAGTCTATTTCTTCTTGTTGATTATAGCCTTGAGCTACTAATCTAGCTTTGTTACGGTTTACTTTTCCTGATTCGTCTAGTTTATTTTTGAATACCCATCTGGTTCTTATAATAGTCTTATTGAAAGGTTTAGGAACTAGAGACCAAACTTTATTCCTAGTAAATTGATTTAACTCCTCTTGCATAGCTGAAATCCAAGCTTCGTCTTGAAGAGCTTCATCAATTTTCTTAGGTTCTAATTTAGAAACAAATGCTATATTTGCCTCTCTTCTAAATTTAGATCTAGTTATCACTCCTTTTGAAGTTTCTCCTATAATCAGGTTTTCTAGGTGAGAAGATTTATATCTACAGTCTTTCCTTAAGCTAATATTTTCTAAAATATCTTCTACCTTATCAGGTCGATCGTTTGATGGTGAATCGTCTAGGTTATTAACTAAAGGAGTAGATAGAGTTTCATTATCAGAATCGTCTCTTTTATCAAGATGAGAGTCATCATCAAATTTCACATGAATAGAGTTTTCAACAGATTTAGAAATAAGGTTATAAACTTTATATGCTTTAGAAGTAATTGAATAACCTAGAAAAATTCCTGAATTGATATTAGAATCCAATTATTCTTTTGTATTCAAAATAGTGCATTTGCAACCAAAAGGGTGAAAGTAAGAATATTTGGCTTTATTCCCTTCTATAATTCATATGGAGTTTTATTTAAAATAGGTCGCAAAAATACTCTATTTTGAATATAACAAGCTGTATTTACAGCTTTTGCCCAGAAGTGCTTAGGAAGATTCATTTCATATAGCATAGTCCTTGTCATTTCCTGAATCGTCTTGTTCTTTCTCTCTACAACTCCATTTTGTTGAGGAGTTCTAGGAGCAGAGAAATTATGAAAAATTTCATTCTCTTCACAAAACGTTTTGAATTCTTTATTTTCAAATTCTCCACCATGATCACTCCTAATTCCAGTAATAGACATTCCTTTTTCATTTTGTAACTTTTTGGATAAATCTTTAAAACATTTAAAAGATTCATCTTTATGTGATAAAAATAATATCCAAAAAAATCTAGTGAAGTCATCAACAATTACAAGACCATACTTCTTTCCACCTAAACTTGGTGTTCTGGTTGGACCAAACAAATCTATATATAACAGCTCTAGAGGACAAGACAAAGTTACAATATTCTTAGACGAAAAGGTTGTTTTAACTTGTTTTCCTTTTTGACAACTCTCACAAAAGAAATCTTTGTTAAAACTAATCTTTGATACACCTAGTACCAAATCATGTCTAACTTGGAAATATGTTTAGAACTAACATGGCCTAGCTTTTTGTGCCAAATCAGTTTTTCATCACCTTTTGGATATAAGACATGAAATATTTTGACTTTTCAAATCGTCTAAGGTAATTTTATAGAGATTGTTTCGTCTCTTGGCGGAAAAGAATATGGAACCGTCTCTGTTTTTTACTAAACAAGAATTTTGATTAAAGGATACTTTAAAACCAGAATCACATAATTGACTTATACTAATCAGATTATGCTTTAAGCCTTCAACTAAAAAAACATTATCAATAGACGAAAAGAAATCTTTACCAATTTTGCTGATCCCAACTATTTTGCCCTGCTGGTTGTCTCCAAAAGTTATTAATCTTCCTTGCATATGTTGGAGGTCTAGGAATATAGACCTTTTGCCTGTCATATGTCGCGAGCAACCATTGTTCAAGTACCATTGGTGGTGGTTGCTTCTTCTGAGAAAGGAGATCTGCAGTATATAGTATATCCTTCTTAGGTACCCATATTTTCTTGGGTCCTTTGGGGTTAGTTTTACAACTTTCTTTGAGTAATAAGAATATTGTTTCTTTTTCCTTCTATTAGGAACAAAATTCCTACTATGAAGAACATTACTATTATGAATAGTATTTCTATTATTAAAGCCTAAACTGCTTTTATCATTTGGATGTCTATAACTTCCAATCATATCATTAATCCTTTTTATACTTTCTGTAAATTTCGATAAATCTTCTTAAAGACTATTAATCCTTTGTTTTAGTTGATTAATTTCCTCAGATCTATCTACAGTTACTTTCTTTTTCATATCGTCTACTTGTTTCTTGAGGTAGACGTTTTCTTCTTCTAAGAGTTTTGTGTTCTTCAAATTTTCAACAAATTTCTTTTTCAATAACCTATATTGTTTTAAAATAACATGTGAATCTTCTAACAATTCTAAATAGGCATCCTGAAGATCATCAAAATTAGAAATTACCTCATCATCGCATTCCTTTTCAGCTACTAAGCATATATTTGCTTGTTCTGATGTTTCTGAGTTGGATTCAGATTCAGACAAATCTAGATCTTCCCATGTTGCCATTATGTTCTTTTTGTTTTCTTGACTTTTCTTCTGTTTTCTTTTGAGCAACGAACATTCAGACTTGTACTGTCCTGGTTTGTTACACTCATAGCAGACGATAAAACTTTTCTCATTCTTCAAATCGTCTTTGCTATTCTTTCTAGAAGAGAATTCTTTATTTCCTCTTGATTTCTTTTTCCACATCCTTCTAATCTTTCTTGAAATGAAGATAATTCATCTTTATCTTCACTTGAATCTTGATCAGATTCACTGACATCATCATTCTTGATTTCTTCAATCTTTAAAGCTTTTGAAGCTGTGCTTCTATTTTTCTGCATCCTTTGATTCTTCTGACCAGCCTTCAATACAATAGATTTATCCCTTCTGGGTTTGTCTTCTGCATCAAGCTCTACTTCATGGATTTTCAGTAAACCAAGCAATTCGTCTAGCTTCAGCTTGCTTAAATCCTTAGCCTCTTGTATTACTGTTACTTTGGGTCTCCATCTTTTTGGAAGACTTCTGAGAATCTTTCTGACATGATCTTAACTTTCGTAGATTCTCCCCAAATCTTTAAGTCCATTGATAATTGTTTGGAATTGTCCAAACATCTGATCAATAGTCTCATCATCTTTCATCTTGAATAGCTCATACTGATGAACAAGAATACTAATCTTGGATTCTTTCACCTGGTTTGTGCCTTCATGTGTAATGGCTAATGTATCCCACGTTTCCTTTGCAGATTCGCATCCATAAACCTTATTATATTCACTTCTACTTAGAGTACAACTTAAGAATAACTTAGCCTTTGAATTTAATTAAAAGCGAGCTTTCTGATCAACCGTCCATTGGTCATGAGAGATGATATCTCCTTCATTGTCTGTTGGAATATATGGTCCATTTTCAATGATATCCCAAAGATCAATATGTGTGGATTCTATGAAGAGCCACATCCTGTCCTTCCAATAATGATAGTCTTCACCATTAAATGCAGGAGGTCTTGAGACTGAGGCATCTTTAGCTATAAAAACATGTAATTCAACCATAGATCTTTGTCCTCACTTTGTAACAGTGTTTCTTGGAAACCTTGCTCTGATACCAACTGAAGTAAATCACTTGTTAATATAGAAACCATGTATAATATGTAAAATACACAAGAAGGGAGAGTTAAATTGTGTCAAATTGTTCAAGATATTAACTTTAAAAACTTCTTCATTTTCTTGACAAATTCAGATGATTACAAAAACAATTCACTTAATTTGGTGAATAATATAATAGCAAAAATCAGTATCTATTCTTCTAACAACAAGAAAAATAAAAAGATAAGAGTTAGAGAATATGATGCCGCGATTTATCCTGGTTCACCCTTAACCTTGGGCTACGTCTAATCCTCAGAGTCCGTATGAGATTTTCGCTATAACTTTCAACGTTACAAGTATTATTTCTACACTTCCAGAGCCTCTTCAGGTCTCTTTCACAAAGTATTCTTTATCTTCTTTCTTAGCCTCTTCAAGCTCTAGCCTTTCTTTTTACTAGAAAGATATTGTTTGAGCTTCACGTTACAGATGTGTTTGCTCTCTTTTTCTCACTTGAGATTTTACAATCAGAATTCTTTTCTCTTTTTGTATTGTATCGTAAAAGTAAATTATTTTTGTTTAGAACTATACCTATTATTTATAGCCTAAATCTTACTATTTATAGCCTAAATCTTCAACGGTCTTCTTGAAAATTATGCTTGTCGAATCTTCTAAAAACGGTTATTAGTCGAGTCCTGTAACTAACTCCAACTAACTGACGTTCTAGTACATTTTTCAATTTCCATCGTCTTGCATAGATTCATATGCTTCGTCTAGTGTCTTAGACTAAGCACTCCACACTTCGTCTTATCAGCTTTTACTAACGTATCATCTTGATTTGATGATTTGTACTACTTACATTTATCTGCGCACTTAACAAATTCATCAAAACAGTTCACACACTTCTATGATTATTATTACTTGACTTTCATCAAAATTAATAGAAGAAGTGAAGTCTTCTTGACTTAACAGTTTTTTTATATAGGTTGCTATTACCTAGTCGACGCAGGTTATACAAATTGTGAGGGCTTCCTTATGCCTTTTAAGGGTCAAAGGTACTATTTGAATGCATGGCATCAAGTTTACCAACTAAGAACTCTAGAGGAATTTTTTAGTATGAAACATTTGACTGCACGCAATGTAATTGAGAGTGTTTTGGGTTACTAAAAATTAGGTGGGCTATTCTTAGGAGTCCATCATTTTATCCAATAAAGACACAGTCGAATTATTATAGTTTGTTGTTTGCTTCATAATTTTATTAGGCATGAGATGAGTTTTGATCCCATGGAGAGTGATTTAGGGGATTATTTTCACACCAATCCAGTTGTTGAGGAGTGTATAACGGCTATTAACCCAACTAATGCTTGGACAAATTGGAGAATTGAATTGGCACACGAAATGTTCAATGAATGGAGAACATCTAGGAAAAATGAAAATAGACATTTTTCAGATGTTCTATTATTTTTTAGTGTTAAGAAGTTTTATATTATTGTTTATGTAAGTTGTTGTACTCTTTGTTGTTTATGTTGTAAGATGTTATTATGGACTATATTGTTCTTGTAAGCTGTTGATGCTACTGTTAATAAAATGAAGAATTTTATTATGTTTTTATTTTTCCTTTATTATGATGATTATTTTTTATTTATCAATATTGCTTTAATATGGTAGATAAGTATGTTGAGAAATTCCCTATCAACTGTTAATTCTCAAAGTTCAAAAGGAACAAAAAGAATGTAGAACTATGATGAGGATGTTGTGCTAGTTTCCTACATGGTTGATTTGTATAATGTGGGAACGTATAGTATAATGCTGATATTGGAATTAAAGTTGACTGTCTTAATGAATTAGAAAGAATCGTAGCAACAATGCTTCCAAATTCAAACTTAAAAGCCAGACCTCACATAGAGTCTAGGATTAAGACTTTAAAGAAATAATGAAGCATTGTTATGATATGGTAAGGAAAATACTAGTGGATTTTGATGAGATAGTGAAAGGAAGATCATCACTGCTGAAGATCATGTATGGGATTCTTACTTAAGTGTAAGTATTTAACTTTTAACTTGTTTTAAGTATTTTCTTTAACTGGTTTCTTGTCATTTATATAAATTATTGATGTTTTTTTCATTTTGTTAAAGTCACAAAGATGCTGCTAAATTTTGAAGGAAGAGCTTTCCTTTTTATAATGAATTGACTTAGATCTATGGAGAAGATCATGTAACTAGAAAACACACACAAATTGCTGCGGATATTCTTGAAGAAATGGAAAGGCAAGAAGGTGTAGGTTGGATAAATGAAGATGGTAAAGATTAATATGAGCATGGTTTGCATGACATAGATGAGTCCTTTACCTAACCTCAAACATCAAATCTTAAAAGACAAGCATAAAATATTTCAGCAAGGAGGAGAAAAAGGAGTAATCATAGGGGAGAAGCAAGCCTAGATTCAATTATTGTTGTTGTCAGGATGTTGGGTGATATCATGAATCAGATTAGAGAAACTTGTGTAATAGTATTGGAACTGAAACGTATATTCAACAAAGAGTTGAACAGTTAAGTAGTGCATTGGGTGAGATAGAGGGACTCATAGATGATGAAAGAAATAATGCTTTAGGCAAAATTCCTAATCATCCTACACAAATGCTTGTGTTTTTCAATCTTATACCTTCTCGAAGACTTGGGTGGGTGAGGAGGTTTCTTGCCACACATTGAAGATTATGTTGAAGTATAAATATTTTGTCTAATTATTTAAAATAGGGCTGAAAATTTTTTTTAATCAACTAAATAACTTTTTAGTAATTTAAAGCCCTATGTTATATTTATTTTCAATATTGTTCCATTGTTATTTTATATTGCAAGTACGACTATATAATAAATGTTGACATAAGTCGGACCAAATTCACGAAGTAGATAAAGGAAAAATTAACCATTGCAAAATGTTGGAAAGTCATATGATAAGAAGAAAATTAATAATAATAAGGAATTGAATAATAATAATAATAATTAATAAAATTAATATAAATAAGAATAATAATAAGTAGAAAGTCAATAATAATAATAATAAATAAATAAATAAATAGAACAATAAAAAGAAGAAATTAATAACAATAATAATAATAAATAAGAAGAAGATGAAGAT
>JANIPN010000005.1:40911979-40933974 GCA_027478595.1 Erythroxylum anguifugum
GATTTCGGTTACACATATACATCGGGAGGGAAATTTCGTCGCCGATGCTTTATCCCATCATGCTTATGATTTTAGTCCGGATTTTCATCCCTTAGCTAGCCCACCAGATGCGGTGAACTCGTGGCTTTTTCATGATGCTATTGGTGTTACTTATGTTCGTTAGTTAGAGACATTTTTTCGGGCTTCGCCCGCTTTATCTACAAAAAAAAAAAAGGTTAGTAGTTTCTTAGCAATTATAATTTTTATTAAAATTAAATTGATTTATATAAATGAAAAAAATAATATTATATATTATAATTTTATATTGTTTTGACGCTAACTGAATTCTTTATTTGTTAAAGCAAAATATCCCCCAAACTAGTATACGTCTCTCTTTTTCTCTTCACATTTCCTCTGCTCTCCCCTGCAGCCAAATCAACATGAGTTTGGTTGCAAAACAGTGTGTGACTTGTACTATCACTAATCCTAGAAGAGCTCACGGTATGTTTCTCTTCCTTGATATGGTAGGATTTCAATAGTTGGAGGGTTTTAAACTAAATCAACTATGCAACTTTTGTATGCGACAGCGAATCCCAAGCTCCCAAACAATACCGTTGGTAAACCAAGCAAAAACCTTTTTCAGGTGCAGAAGGATGAGAACGATCGTTTTCGGATTGAGGCTATTCTAAGTTCAGTTGCAGGTAGTTCTTTTTTGGTTTTTTTTTTTTTTTTGCTTACAGTTATCAATTTATTGTATTTTCTTTCTCAGTGACAAATTTGGTCCCAGTTGACGCAGCAAAGGCTGTGACTTGGGATAAATTATTGGTTAGTGGAGAGAACACGAATACATATCAATTCTTATCGTGCTGAATTGAATATCAATGGTCCCAACATTGTATTCTCAAAAGATATAATTATATTGCACTTACTCAGGAATTATCGGCTTCTGTGTATACTTTGGCTGATGGTAGCATTTTGGATTGGTTTGGAAGCTTCCTGTTTTCAGCTGGACAACAAGCTAATGAAGCTGTTCAGGACCAGCTATCAGCCCTTAATTTTACCAGGTTTCTCATCGATCCAACATTTTTATTAGTTCATATTCTTTTTGCGCTTATTTTGAACTCTACTCTATAGCTTGGCAGTTATTTTTGGGGCAGGACTCGTAACGAGCCTTTCGCCATGTACTCTAAGTGTTTTGCCATTGACCCTTGGCTACATAGGTAACTGTTCTTTGACAAGAATATCTCACGCTCAACTCATCTTTCTTCTTCTGCTGAATTTTGACTCCCTTGGAATATATGTAGGAGCATTTGGCTCTGGGAAAAGCAGGGCAGAGGTACTGACTTACTGAATCGCCCTCATTTTTCATTCTCTTTTGTGTTTGCTACTTTTCCTATTTCCTGTTAAGTTCAAAACTTCTCCACGAGTATTGTCTACTAAGAGTATCGTCCACTAACGTTTATTTTCAATTAGTTTTCTCACTCTCTCACTGTCTGCCCTCACCGAGTTCAAATTCAAATGCAGTTATTAAAGACTTTTGCGCCTTCTTGATCAGGTTATTGGAGATTCTATAGCATTTTCTTTAGGATTGGCAACCACATTAGCCCTTCTTGGCATAGGAGCCTCATTTGCTGGAAGGGCTTATGGGCAAATAGGGCAGGGATTACCCTTGGCAGCTTCAGGTTTGGCTATTGTTATGGGTTTAAATCTCCTTGAGGTACGATTATATATCTTTCTCATTCACTTTCATTATTTTCGTAAACTCCTGTTTATGGCCTTAAGAGGACTTTGAATGTTGTGCTTCCATTTTACTTGGTTTTAGTTGCCTAATTATCTCCCTCTTCTCCATGTGGGCACATTCTTGTCCAACTTTACAGATAGTGGAACTAAAACTCCCTTCATTCTTTGACAATTTTGATCCCCGGTCTGCTGCGTCTAATTTTCCATCAAGTAAGGGACTTCACAATAAGTTTCTGAAAATCTTCTGCTAGGTTAATTATTTCCAAAATATATGCTATGACAATTAAGGTAAGAGTCTCATACTTCAGGTGTCCAAGCATATTTAGCTGGTCTTACATTTGCATTGGCTGCCTCACCATGCAGTACGCCTGTTCTGGCAACTTTACTGGGATATGTGGCTGCATCAAAGGTATCACAACATGATTTAATTTCTGATATTCCTCCTAGATTAAGTTTCTTTTAAGATTGTGATAGATCCGAAATAAATTTAGAAATATAGTAAATATATATATACACACGCATGTGTTCTGTTATTTGGGGGAGGGGGGTCAGCTGACCGAATCTGTTATTCCTAACAGATTCGTAGTATAAATAAGCAGTAGATAGGAGGGGAAGGTATCGATTGAGTATATTGTGAGTGATTTGAGCCTTAGGCTGGAGGGTGGACCTCGAAATCCAGGTTACTATTGTATTCGGTTTTACAGAATCTATAGCAAATACCTATTTTCCATACATTCTCCATACCTATTTTGTTGGATCCTATCAGATTGCAGATGCGCGCTTTTCCTACAGTTCGCCTGGTCGCTCGCTGCTCTTTCTGCATGCATATTGGAAGAGAAAAAATAAGGGAAAATAAATTTGGACGCAGCCAGAAATTGTTCAATACTCGCATATAACATTCTCTCTTTATCTGCTGTCCTCTCAACAAAACATAGAGTAGGAGAAAAATTATCACATGAATGCATTTTTTGGAACCTTAGATCTTAGTATTTATGTTTCAACATTTGGAAGAGCCAATTCTGTCTAGGATGTTTTTGCATCTGTCTTTAAACATCTACAACTTGCGGGAGATGAATGTTCTTGCAGCGTGATGCTTTTCTTGAAATCTAATATCACAATTGTTCATCATTATAAGTACTAGGCTTGGTACAGAATTACATTAATATGTTCCAAAATAGATCTATTATATTAAAACTTGAGTCTTCTTTGCACAAAATTTTTATGTAGAGATAATGGGAATCAGAACAAGTTTAAATAAGATAAAATCTAAGATACGGAAACTAGAGGAGCAAGAAAACAATTATGGATGACATCTGCATGCGATCACTGCATGTATTAATCTGCATATTGTTGGTTGGAAGTTTAAATTTTGGTCACACTTAAATGTGCTAACAAAAATTCGGGACATTACAGAATCCAGTGATTGGGGGAAGCTTACTTCTAACCTACACAACTGGTTATGTTGCTCCCTTACTTCTTGCTGCTTCCTTTGCTGGAGCATTGCAGGTATTTAGTTTCCTACTGTGGTTTTTACCTCTGTTACTTTAGTTGGATAAAGGAATGTTTCAAGAATTTTAAACTCAGACGTTGTATTCAAGTAGTGGTCAAGTGATTAATCTATGATTTTGTCTAAAACTAAAGTTAAGCTGCAAAACTTGCTAGCATGCAATGGGATGTGAAGCTATTGACTAGCCTATTCAGAGATAATGAACTTTTTATGTGGGGGACTTCGAATATTGCTCATTGACCACAATTCAAATTTAACCTATGAGACATTTTGCAGAGCCTTCTTTCATTTCGTAAGTTCTCAGCCTGGATCAACCCTATGAGGTAATCCCTATATTCTTAAACAACATGAAAATATAATTGTAGAAAAACTGTATGATTGTTCTATAAGGAACTTGTCACGTATATTGTAGATCGAATATTCAATTGCCAGCTGTCATACTTCATGAATGATTCTCATCTTTGAGATTCCCTATAGTTCTCTTACAGCCAGTACATGTAATTTGATGTTTTGCAGTGGCGCACTTCTACTGGGAGGTGGTGTATACACATTCTTGGATAGGCTCTTTCCAACCACAATGGCTATGTAAGCTTTCCAGTTAGGTTATGCAAGTTTAAGATGTAATGGCGAAAAATAGTGGATCAGAAAAACCTATGTTCAACATAGTTAGACATGTGCTTGAATGACATTATTACAATCATATTGTTTTAAAACAAGAGTAAGGTGTACAGAATCCTTAATATTGTAAATAACTAACCCAACCCATCACAGGTTAACAAAAGATATGAGCATGTGTGACAAAATTACCATCATATAGCTTATATTCGGAAGGTTGCACCTTATCTTTTGTTTGCTTATTCGATATTACCGTTTCTCCGATGAAATTTGGGGAGGACAAAATGGTAATTCGCTTGTGAAAAGCTTCTGAACTTGTTTGCTGATGTGATTTCAATGCTCATGCATAGGCTTAAGGTGTATTAGCTACAATTTGCAATACTTGTTTTGCTCAACAATGTTCCCATCTTATCTTTGTCTTGTCCCACCTCTCTCTGTCACTGGGAGTGATTTAAACTTGTACATTGTCATTGGCCAGTTCTTCTATCTGTAGAAAGTAAGACCCCAAAGAGACAGTCGCGATTTTTCCTGAATCCTTTCCTTCCCCGTTCCTTGGTAACGCAAACACATCATCCCGACCTTATGGTCCAGCTGCTATAATATATATGTATGTATGGACTTAGTCGGTAGTTGAGTGGAAGAGATAAGATCCATCTTGTTGAGTCTGAATGCTACGGTCATGTAATTTGTCCATACGCCATATTACATAACGTTTCCAAGGTTTATTTATTAAATTTCTTGGACATGACAAAACTTGATTCAGATTCTCCTTTTCCGCAGTTTGTTTTTGGGATCATGCAGAAGTCAGCAAAATCTTCCTACCTGAAATTCCCTAATTTACCCAAATCAGTTGATGGAAAATCAAATTGAAGCTTTAACTTAAAGTTACGGTACATACATAGTTGAATAGTTCCATATTTTCCTAAACAAGAAACAATTGCAATCACCTAAGAATAAGAATAAATGATGCCATTCTCGTAGCACACATTCTGAAGAAGCATTTACAACATCATGATGTAAAGAGTATCGACTAAGAAACAATTATTGTTTCCTTACCCCAAACCACCTCGTAATCTTTATAGAAAGCTATTCCCCTTTTCTTTTCCACCATTTCATCCCTTTACCTAAAAGGACTACTAGAAAATAAAAAAATAACATATCAACAATTAATTAACTCTCCAAACAACCAAGAAGGCAAGAAGACTGGTCTTAGTTAGAAAAAAAAAAATCCTAATTAAGCCCCTCTCCTAATCATCTCATGGAACCGGTTCAAAGACTCTTGCCTCTGCAGCCTCATTTCTTCGTTAAACTTGTTAATAAAAGCCTCAACTCGCCTGTTCAACTCGTCCTGACTCAATGATGACTCCCTCCTCAGTGTCCCGGAACCCTGTTGTCTCTGGTTTATCAACTTCTTATTCTTTGATGATGACTTGTTCTCACTAAATGTCTCCGACTTTTTCATTTGGCTTGCTGCCAGAGGTGGTGGCGGCGAGACGTTAGCGTCTTCATGGCCAAGGTGAGTGTTCCAGGTGTCGGACTTCTTGAGGTGCCTTGTTAATGGCATTGACCGACCGTCTGTTATCGTCTTCCAGGTGCTCTCCATCGTGTCGTGTTTCCTTGGCTTTGACACTCCTAATGCCAAGGTCGAGGTTTTCCCACCTGAAAACAAATTAGGAGGAACGACCAATGTTTAACCACCGCCACTGACTTTGATGAATCTAAAACAAGTTCCCAATACATATTTTGTCCAGGTTATCCAGATTGAGCAATACCTAGGCTTGTACTGTATATATTGTGGTTTCATTTTAACAATTTTAAAATTTATTGTTTCTTGCTTTGTTTTGTCAAAGCTATAGGTCGGTCATGGGATGGGAATGCCCCATTAAAGCAGCCAAACTTAGCAAGCAACGTGGTTGTTGGTACGCAATTAAAGCAACAAATTCCAATCTTCCATCAACTGAATGCATTGAAGATATTAAGCAAGTGCTCTAGCTAAAGTTAGAAAAAAAGTTAGCATCAAACATATTAGTACCGGTTAGGATAGAAACAAATTTAGTAGTTGATGATAAATACATTACATCTACTGCAACACCTAAGAAAAGGTATCGAATCAATACAGCTTCTTTAATAACTACGTCATCCAGGAACCAGTAACTAATCGGTTCTGAAGAAAAAGAAAAGGAAATTATCTTACTTGTGTATATCGTTGTGAAGATGGAAAAAGATTTGAGTGTACTTAAAATGCCTGAAATAAAGAAATTACCTTCAGTGCTTGCTTTCCTGCGTCCAAACCTTGCAGAGATCAGAGGTTTACTTGTATCTTCTTTATCTGCTGAAAATTCCATAGAGTCATTCCTCTGTGGAGCACCAGCCACCCTATTTGACACAAGTTCACCTCCGTCCAATACCGTCATGTCTTCCGCAATAAAAGCTCTTTCCTCCACAACAGCCTTCGCTGCCACCTCCTCCATATCTGATCCGTAACTATATCCATCTTCACCATATTTTGCAGGCACATCATAATCAAAGCTCTTAACATTTGCTGATGTCACCACTGCTGTGATAAAGGGTTGGTCGGTTTTTTGGTGTTGGAGCTTGGAGGAAGCTAATATGGAGATGATGATAAAGTTAATGACAAAGTACAGATACGGAGGCCTAAGCCACGAAAGAACCGAGCTATACACAATAGGGAGGTCGGAGACAGCAAGTTCTGTTACTGAAGGAACAGAGTGCTTTAGTATCACCGCTGCAGATAACAGACCTGTAGATATTAAAGCTACCTTGACAGAAAGCACCAGACTTCCGTAGCTCCATGCCGGGAATGCCATTTCTATAGCTTCGTACAGTTTCCCAACTGAAACAAGTCCTTTGGGTGCTAAAGAGAGTGCAGACCAAGAGAGAGAGAGAGAGAGAGGCTAAGCGATAAGAGATAATAATACCAAGAACATGGACGGAGGGTATATATAAGTAAGAGAGAGGGTGTTATGAAATAATGGGCGTAAGTTTGTGGGTGGCAGCTGCATTGGCATGGGGCAATGGATGTATGTGTATGTTATTATAGTTCAGATCTTCTGTTCAATATTATGGTGTTTTATTGTGTCCAATAAATCTCAGTCATTTATTAATGTAGGTCCCGCATGAGCTTCGCGTGAGTCCCGCAAAATAAATGACTGAGATTTCATAAGACAGAATAAGACAAAGTAATATTGAACAGAGAATCTGTACATGAGAGCAGTTGCATTGCAGTAGCAGCAGCAAGTGGTGGTGATGTCAGAAGGTGACACGTTGGATTTATCAAGATGAAGTTTTATGACAAGTGGTGGCCTTGAAGTAACACTCGGCGGTTTGCCACATCGGAGTAATCTTTGATTATTATGCAACCATTTATTTATATTAGTGTTACACTTGGGAATTCACTTTAAGTGTTTTAATTATGTTGTTAATCAGAAATTAACTTGCTATTATTTGTAGCATGAGGCAGGCATACAGTCCTCCGTGGCATTAAAAACTATATATAGTATAGTTGCTTCAATCTGAAATTCTGCAATCTGCTGTGTTAAGATCTAACTGCATTAATTAATACTTAATTATCAAACATGCATGAGTATTTTTTATCAGTCCAACACAATTAAATGAGATATAAGCTAACTAATCATGCATGTCTAGATTCTTTTTGTTTCATGAAGAAACAAACCTAAGTTGTTCATAAAACAATCGAAACCCAACTGAACTTACAGCCATTTTAGGATCCTGAATCTTGGGGTATCGCATGTGAGGGTCGACCGACCAACATTTAATTTGTAGCATATATAATGTGCCTGAGTGTTTATGGTAACATTAATTATATTGAAGTTACGTATCAACAACTATTATATGTTTATCACACTACCTACCTACCCCCCCTAATTAGATTTTACTAACTTTTAATGTATTAATTTAATTGAAAGAGAAAAATAAGGTGGTCTAATTTTCTTACTACCTTTTGCATATATATGGATCACAGCACAGGTGTGTATGTATTTATATTTCCTACAACGTAAATTAAGTGAGACGTGTATAAATTAAATATCATTGAAGCAAAATACTACTTTACATGTCCAACTGTCGTTTTCCTGGACGCTGTGTTGCCGACAGTTGTGAAAATGCTTGAAATGAGAGCTCTATTGAACCTAAAATATACTTAGATGGAATTGTACGTAACTAATGGTGGACCAAACACCCCCAGCGTTATTACGCAACGGATCGTCGGTTCATTTTATTATGTTTTTATTTTGTCTCATAAATCTCAGTCATTTATTTATACGAGACTCGTGTGAGATCCACTTAAATAAATAGCTGATATTCATGAGATAAAGATAAAGACATAATAAAATAGACAGAAAATTTTGACTCTGTTATCATACGTCTTTTTTTCGCAATGATTAATATGGCTCAAGTATATGCATGCGTAATTCACGATGCTACTTTGTTCTGCTATCAACTCAATATAATTAGGTGTTTAATTTCATACACGAATAGCATTTGTTTGCCATTTGATGAGTTAATGCTGAATTGTCATCACAAAATGAAACAAATAGTGACTATTCCGGGAGATTACTTAAACTAAACGTTAAGCGTTGGACTTGGACATGATGCCGTTTAACTTTGTCCATTCATTTTCCTTCTCTCCCAGAAACGTTAAGTCAGGCATTATCGGCCTCAACACAAAGCTGAGACTACCATCAAATTACACACAATTTTGTGGCTGCAATTGATAGCCGGCTTTGTGGTTTCAAGTTTTTACTTCAGGCTTTCAACTTTTGTTGGTTAGGGTTTGACATATGCAAGCCTTGAAACGATAGCCATAGCTCTGCCAACAAAGTCAGAGACAGACACCATCTTTTGTTTTGCAAAGCCTGATCTGACTAAAGACGCCGAATCATGAAATAGTCTGAGAACTTATCAAGTTGTCGATTTGATGTGGTTAGAAACCAACTTATATAAGCAAGTTGGTGATTGTTTTGATTTCTTCAATCATTCGTGTCCACGTAAAAACTAGAACTCAAGTATTACTGTAACTATACGGACGGCGGCGGGACATATCCTCAAAATGAGGTTCATTTGATTGATCATTAGATAAAATCAATTATTTATTTAAAAATATTTGATAAAATTAATTATTTAATATTAATTGTTTACTTATAAAATAACTTATATGAGTATAATTTTAAAAAAAGATTTATTTAGACAAATATTATATCTTAGTATTTCTTTAAATATTTTCATCAACATTTAGATTTTAAATATTTAATTTCACAAAAATTAAATTTATTACTCTAATAAAAAACACAGAACATAGAATAATAATAATAAATAAATATTAGTATTACTACTACTGCTACTTTCTTTCTCCATATTAATCAAGTTGAAGCTCATTTTTCTAGTATAATACTGTGTATGCGGGTGAGAAGGGAGGAAGGGAGTGGACAAACTTACTAAAGATGTCATTGGTCGGAATCTAATCGACGTATATCGATAAGGTTAGCCCTTGTAACGTTTAGTTACTTGAGAGGACAAACTTACAGAGCAAGAGCAGTGTCTCCAAGTTTTACATAAAGGAGGATTACGCCTAACTATAAACAGGAATTTGCTAATAGTGTTCAATTCTAAGAGTTTGAACAAAGTTGTATCTCTATCTCTCCTTTCTCTTAGCGGCATATGAGTGACATTTAGGGTACTAGTATTTGATGAAGGGAAAATAATAATAAAAGATGACGGCTTGAGTAATTTGTAATAGCTTTTGGGTACAATCGTCTTTTTATCCATAATTTCTCAATCGCTAGAGCAAAACGCTCCTCAAAAGAGCATTTTTAAAAACAATGGATTGAGTTCAATCCGCCAACTCAATCAGCTGATTACCAAACATGATTATCAGCGATTTGACATGGTCAAATAGTCAAATACTTCTCAATCCGCCAAAAAATAGTTGATCATTCATTTACCAAACATAAAGATTCCTAAATTAATTTATTGCGACTGGATTTAATTATTAACATTAGAATTTTAACTTGTTAACTTTATCTACCTTCTAAAACATAATTTTACATATCAAGTTCTTGTAAGCTTAGCCCTCCTAATTCAATAATTTATTAATAATATTGAGATTATTCTTAATTATGCATATTAAATACTAATTTTACATAAATATATTTTTCCACATTCAAATTATTCATAAGATCAAGAAAATAAAACATAACCTTTACATTTTCTTTGGAAAACCAATAAAGAAAATATAGTTATTAAATTCAATTTCTTGTCATGTAGATTATAAATTCTTACTTCTATTAAACAACCCCAAAGAAATAGGTGTCTCAAACTAGATTTCCTTCCATCCATAGTCCATAAGGAATTTTTGGAACTACTTTACTAAAAACTCTATTTAAAAGAAACATAATGATATGTATTTAAAGCATACATCCATAATGATAAGACTACTAAGGAATAACTCAACATATTCTTAGTTTTTCGACCAAAAAAAAAACATATTCTTAGTTATATCCATTAAAGTATATAATTATGTCTTTCTACAACACAATTATATTTTGATATATCATGTGTATTCAGCATATTTGCCACAGTTTTAAAAAATTTAACAAATAGACTAAGTCGTTGTTTAATTTCATCATACCTTCTATAATATTCACCACTTCTATCAGACCTGACAACTTTCACCTTACTTTGTAATTTTATTCCAACCTCATTAATAAACACCTCCAAGTTATTTACTAATTGAGATTCCTCATGTAGCAAATAGATATATCAATAAAAGATCATTGACAATGATTATAGGAAAATTTTCTCTACCAAAAGATAGAACATCCTACATATATTAATGTGTAAGATTACATAGTTGTATGCTTCGCGTAGCCACTCTATTAATTACATGTTTTGCATATTTTTCCTTAATACAATCAACACATATACTAAGAATAGTAAAATCCAAATTGATAAAGATCCAATTCTTTACCATTCTTTGTATTCTTTTCTTTTGTAAGTAACCCAAATGTTTATACTATAATTGAGTTAAGTTTTTATCCACCGAACCACATTTAATGCCAATATTATAATGCAAGGTCAATAAAAGTCTAAGCGAAAAGGTTATCAAACTTGAATTTGTAATAGATCACAAAAAGAACATCGAAATCAATAAATGGTTATTCCTTACAAAACTATAACATCCACTTCCAAACTTAAAGGAATATCTAATTATACAAGTTTTGACAAAGAAATTAAAATATGAGAAATAATAGGAACATAAAGTGTCTGAAAAAGATCTAAGTAATGTCCAATATCTAAAATCAAACAATAACTTTTAATGGCTTCATCTTTAGATTTGATTTAATTACCTATAAACACATAATTTTCATTCAGATTTATTATTTAGGTAAATAAGGAATCCTTGCATTATATTTCAAATATGAGTGGTGCAACCAAAATCAACCCACCAAGTGTTAAAAGAAAATTCCATCAAATTTAATTCAAAATATACAAAAGCACTATGCTCACCTTTCTTTTCGAACTATTTCTTATATTTCAAGCAATATTTCAAAAAAAGTACAATGTTTCCATAAAAATGACACTTATCATTATTATGTGAATTTGCGCAAATGACATGTTAAACTTTAATGGTCCTTTATTGCCTTTTTAATCCTTCATTCCTAGTTTCACTTTAGCTTTTAGCTCACCTATTAGATTAACTAAGCAAATTCCTTATTTCTTAAATCATTTTCCCTCTTAAATAAGAAAATTTGTAATTCTTTCACATTTCATTTTTCATTTATAGTGATGTAATTTATTTGAAATGGACTATAATGAGGATGTAAGGAGTTAATGATAAATTGCACATGGAAACTTTCACTAACTTCCAATCCCATATATCTCCGTCTTACTGTTATATTTATCATTTCACTGACATACACATGCATGGTATAAGTGCCAATCAAACTTCATAGTAGGTTAACATGCCCATTAGCATACAAACTACTGACTTATCAACAGTGTTAGATTGAGACATACTTTGAACAAACTCCATAAAATTTTTAGCAATATTAGTCTTAAGAATTATTGAATTTATGTTTTATGTTATTATCATCCACATGAGCATTAAGTTTGGTCTCTTTGATCTTTCCCAACCCTTATGGAAAGATCTTTGTTCAGTACTACTGGTGCCAATAATAGTAGCAAGCTTATCAGTCAAAAGTTATAAATCAAGATCTAGAGCAATTAATAGAAATTAAACAAGTTCAAACCACTTAAAATTAAGTTGAGTGAATTTAGCAATAGAAGAAGTTGCAAATAAAGAGAAACAAAAGAAAATATCGGGAAAACATATATTAATGCTCACGATTAATAATTTGACAAATAAGAGCATATAATATAGATTCAAATAAAACTCGCATAAATAATAAAAGTACATTGAATTTCTCTTTGGGTGATCCAATAATATAAATCAATAAACAAAATTGATGTCCTTTCCTTTTATCACATAATTGAGAATTACATATACTCTCATTAAACATGTTTGTAATCTTTGGAATTATTAAACACATCTAATAAAAAATATTAATAAATGGTGATTTAGTCATTTTTTTGGTGTTTAGTGCATTTTGCTTGTTTATTTGAGATTTTTATTACGTTTTATACTTAATTAATTCTTATTATATTTTTAGATTGTAATTCACTTACTTGGAGAAAAAAAACAAATTGAGACAAATTTGGGGCAATTTGGAGCTGTTTGGACCAAGTTTGTAAAGAAGTTAAAAATCAATATGGACACCAACATGCCCATGTTGATCGCTACACAGTTTCAGAGAGTTATATGATCTCTAGATACGCCTATTTCCATATCTATATTCACATTTTGAGCTTGTGTTCATTTTAGATTCAAGAGTTTTTGTGATTTTTAATTAACACTGCCACCAAGATATCTATGTTGATGCCCGTGTATTACCTAGAATCCTAATTTTTAAACTATAAAGCAAAACTAAGAGGAAAAGTGAGAGAGACGCTTTGGAAACACTAATTAATGACCTAGAATGACAAAAAGAACGAAGAACAAGCAAGGAAACACATTCAGAGTAGATTTTTATCAGTCTAAAGTGGACTTCAAAAAGATTAAAAGGCATTTCATCATTTTTTATTTTTTTGGTTTTCCTTTAATTTTTAGATTATTTCTTCTATGATTAGGAACAAAACTTTTATTGATACTTGGAATAAAGCAACCCTAGGATAGGCCTTGTAGTGATTTTATTTAAATTATATTCATTCTTTAGTTTCATTGAGATTTAATTATATGTTTTTAATTATTCTTGAATCAATATTGGTAGCATGTTGATCAATATGTGATTTCATACAATTAAGATTAAGAAATCCTTTGTATGAATAAATCTAGCATAATTAAAAGAAGTTGCATACAAACCTAGAGATAGATCAACATAAATCATTTGATTTAGGGTCAAACCTAATGGTAAAATTTATAAATTGATTAACACAATTTTAAGGGTTTTAATTAGAAAGATATTTCAATTAATCAACTTAGGGTTAGGTGCCAATAGTCTGGAGAAAGATATTAGCACAATTCATAAATTTCCATGGTCCAACAAACTATAGATTAAATTGATTAGTGAAATCTTTATTTCATAAGAAGTCCTAAGGGACTCAAATTCTATGTACCACTGTCTTCTTTGATTATTTTTTAATTTAATCTTTATTCTAGTTAATAAATTGTGTTGATTTATCTTAGTTTATTATTTTAATTTCGAATTTGATTAATCATCATTACATTAATTTGTTAAAGTAGATAATGGAAAGACAGTAAGTACTATTAATTTTAGTCCTCTTGGGGTCAACATGTACTTATTAGTACTAGCTACATCTACACCGAAAGATTGTGGTTAAAACTAAATCATCGACCATATATCAATTAACCATGACCACATTCTTGATCATAAAATAATTAATCAACCTTTAGGCACTCCTCAAATATTTTATATCGATGAATTTTAATAAATCCATTATAATAATATATACATTATCATGTCATCTTATAATAGTATCATATATTTATAGGTAATTTAATTTTATTTAGTTTGAAATATATAAAAATATTTTAATTTATCCATTTCACTAGTTAACAAATTATTCATAGTATTGACATTAAATTAAACAATAACATCATACAATTTGATAAACATCATATGAAAAATATTGAAAGCAGTGAAGAACACGGACTGAAAAACGCTTGTGTTTCGGTTTGTGTTAAAGACACATGCCCTTATATGGGTAATATGGGAGAATAACATGCTAACGTTTCATGAAAGGATTTTAGAGTTTTCAACCCAATGTAAGGCAAGGCCTGAGATAAGCATCTGTCTCATGTGTTATTCGTTCTTTATATTTTAAACTAATGCTCATTGATAAGTACAATATAGAGTAGTCTCGTGTTTTGATTACGAAGTTGTTGTATGATTATAATATTAAGTAGCATAACGTTAAAAAGAATTGATTTAATTAACTTTTGACTCATTGAAACCCAACAATGTCAAAGTCCCATAAACTAATACAGTAAAAAAAAACACTCAAACAATAAAGGACTTAAAAGGGATTCTCTCATCATTTATTCATCAATAGTAAGCCTTTAAGTAGGTATACAAAAAACCAAAAACAAAATAACAACTGATAGAAACAAACTTGAGAAAAAATCTAAACCACTTCCTAAAGACTTGGTAAAACATAATAGCTAGTACCTACTAACCTTGCTAACTAAGACAAATTGAAACAACTACTGACTAAGTCAAAATAAAATAATTTTATCCAACAATCCCTCCCTTAAACTAATATTCCTAATATTAGTTTATATCAGAAACTTCCTATCTTTCAAACTCCTAGCATCTCCCTCAGCCTTTGAATTGTAGTTAGCTTGAGAGCTTTTGTAAATATATCTACAATTTGATCTTCACTTCTATAGTCAACTCGATAAATTTCTTCATCTCTTGTAAGATCTCTTAGAAAATGGTACCTCACATGAATGTGTTTGCTTCTCCCATGTAGAATAGGATTCCTGGATAACTTTATAGTAAAGTCGTTGCCACAGTAGATAAAAGTTAGTCCTTGTTGCTGGAAATGAACTTCTTCAAGAATATTCCTTAACCAAATTATTTGACAAGCACATGTTGAAGTTGCTACAAACTATGTTTCTGTTGTAGATAAAGTAATAATAGGTTGCTTTCGTGATGACCAAGAGATAGCTCTTGACCCCTTCATAAAAACATAACCAAATGTACTTTTTTGTCATCTGGATCTCCTGCATAGTCACATTAGTAAACCCCACCAAGTCTAAATTTTCTCCTCTCCTATAAAATATGTGATAGTCAGCTATGCATTGCAAATATCTGAAAATTCTTTTTGTTGCCAGTAGATGCATTTCTTTTGGAGATAATAAGATTAGAAACTTGTATTATATTTGGCCTTGTTATAATAAGATACATCAGACTTCCAACAATTTGCTTGTAAAGAGTGCTATTAACACTTCTTCCATCATAGTCTTTCACAAGCTTTAAACCTGCCTCTGCTAGAGTTGTAACTGGATTGCAATCCTTCATCTGAAATTGTTTAGAATTTCCTACACATACTTTCTTTGAAAGATAAAAATTCCAGCATCTAATTGAATAACCTTAATGTCAAGGAAATAATGCATCATTCCAAGAGCAGTTAATTTTGAAGTGACTAACATCTGACCTCCTACCATTCCATACTTCTTCTAGTGTCATGTTCTGAACTACTAAGGTTGGACTTCTGTATAGGATGTGGGTGCTCCAATTGACAATTCTGGCCAGAAGTTCTTTGGAACTTTGCTTTACTGCAGTAGACTTCTCAATATGTTCATAATTGTGTGATTCTTTCTTTCACACATCCCATTTTGTTATAGTGTGTAGGTTGTGGTCAACTATCTTTTAATGTCATGCTCTTCACAAAAATTCACAAATTTATACAATTATATTCCCCTCCTCCATCAATCCGCAACACTCTAACTTCTTGCTTCTTTTCAACCATTGTTTTATAGCTTTTGAAAGCTATAAAAGCCTTTGATTTTTCATGTAAAAAATAGACCCAATTTTTTCTACTTAAGTCATCAATAAAGGTAATAAAGTATCATTTACCTCCATTTGAAGTAGGATTAATTAGCCTACACATATCAGAATGTATAATCTCCAATAACCTCCTTGCTCTCTTTTTTTTTTCTTTTAAGAATGGCTCTCTATGTTGTTTGCTAATAACACATCCTTCGTAAACCTTTGAAGTGTTAGGAAGATATGGAAGACCAGCAACTATCTCTTTTGTTGAAGTGTCCATAAACCTTCAAAATTAAGATGACCATAACGATAGTTCCATAGCCAAGCTTGATCAATTAATTTTGCTGCAAAGCATGACTAATCAATGTTGTTGAGATAGAGAGGAAACATTCTGTTTTCCTTCATTGGAACTTGAGCAATTAGTCCCAATTTGTTAGCTTGAATTCAGCACACTGTATCTTTGTTGATAATCTCATAGCCCTTCTTTTGCAGATGACCAATGTTGGACCCCTATATTTTTTTGTTTTATTATTTGTAGAGTCGAGTCATTAAATTAGCAAGTATGAATAGAAATTAGAAATTAGAATGAAGTGTTATAATTAATATGGTGTTTTAATGGGTTAAAGGAGTTAGTGGATGAAATAAAATAAATGAAGAAGGGGCAAAATGGGAAGAACAACACTAATAAAGGGTATACTTGGAAAAACAAGACATAAAATTGTCTTGTTTTAAGAATAAGAGAGGAGAGTATCGTGAGAACCAAGGAGAAAGAAGAGAGGAACGAAAAGAGGAGAAAAGAAGAGAGGTTTCGGTGAAGAAGAAGAGAAGGAGAAATCAAGTTGTTGAGGTAAATTAACCATCTTTTCTTCTTGCTTTATTAAAAGAATGGGTTGTGTTGAGGATAAAGGAGTGGAAAGAAGATGGATTAGGAGAAACCTTAGGTAGATTTTATGGATTTCTAAACTAGGTCTTGGTTTTTTTCTAACCTAGATAGGTCATGAGTAGGTTAGATTTGAGTTAAATTTAAGCTTGTTGGAAACCTTGTGATTTTTAAAGCTTATGAACTTTTTGGAATGTTGTTTTGATTGGAACCTTTGTTGTTTTAGGAAACCAAGGGAATACTACCCCAGAGCAAAGGGAAAGGCAAGCTTGACTTGGATTTCCGTAAGCTTATTATGTAGGTAATGTATTTATAGTTATTGCGTAATTGGGCAAAATTCTTGCCTATGTGTGTGTATGTGGTTTTGTTTAAAGTGTTATGCTTAAAATTGAAATAAGTATGAATACTTGGAAATGCATGATGCATTGTGATCGTGTTATACCTTGAAAACGTTTATGACGTTTGAATTACATGAAAAGAAGAAAAGCATGAAAATATAAGAATATGATGAAATGAAAGAAGCACGAGATTGCAATTGTGATTGACTAAATTGAGCATAAATTGATTGTCTTTAGGCGAGAGAGGAACCGTTTTGTAAGTCACGTGCACGTCGACGTAAAGCCTTCTCCCGGCTGCCCGCTTGTGGCCTACAAAATCCAAAAAGTGGATTCGTTTTGTTCACGGAGTAAACTTCGATTTCTCTGTTTTGTTCACGAAACTCTCGAGCCAATTGATATGCATTGCATCTTTAGATGTTCGAGTAAGGTGCATAATAAAAGTGTTTTGTTTGATGGTTGAAATGTATGTTGTGCATTAAGTTGAGATTCATTGATGCATGTTCAAATTCTTAAATAAAGTATGAATGCTAGATATACATATGCATATGCTTGAATAAGTGGCCAATTGCCAATGGCTATATATATATTAACCACTGAGCCGTGTGGCTCACCCTACTATTCCCTCCTCAGGTGCAAATCAAAAAGATAAATGATCCTTGTAAAGCTTTTGGGCAAACTCCAAGATAGTAGCTTTTGTAACTAAGTTAGTAGTTCACTTTTGGGATAGCTTTAAAAGCATGTAAACATCGAGCATTTTGTATAGACTATGTTTAGGGGTTAAGCCCTTGTTTGAAACTGTATTGATAAAATTCAAGTTATGTATGAGTTTCTGTTGTTTGAGTAATTGAGTAAAACTAATGGTCCCCAAGAGTACGTGCATATTCCTTGGGTAGATGCATTTTCTGATCCAAATCATCCATAAGGATAGAAATTGAGTGCTGACTTCCAAGGTGAAACTAGATTAGTTGAGGCTAAATCAGTTAAAGTTGTCCTCTGGAAGTTGTAGGTTAATTGCCTAGTTTTTCATCGATATATAATGTAGAAACTTTGGACTATAAAGTCAAAAGTTATGGTCTTTATAAGGGGGAAATGTATTGTCTTCATAAGCTGCTTCGTCTTAAGTTGACCCGCTTTGTCTTAAATGTTGCATTGTATTAAGTTGACTTTGCTTCATCTTAAGTTGACTCGGGTTTCGTCTGTATGTTTGTTTTGTTTGCAAGTTCGTTTCGTCTGTCTCCTTTTGTTTTGTCTATATTCTTGATTCGTCTGTCTCGCGACATTCGTCTGTCATGTGGCATTCGTCAGCCTTTGCCCCTTTCGTCTGCTTTATGGCATTCGTCTGCCTTGTGGCATTCGTCTTCCTTCGTCCATTTGTTTGTTCTGCGGCATTCGTCTGCCTTCGCCCTTTCGTCTGCTTTGTGGCATTCGTCTGCCTTGTGGCATTCGTCTGCCTTCGCCCATTCGTCTATTTTGTGGCATTCGTTTGCCTTGTGGCATTTGTCTACCTTTGTCCTTTTGTCTGCTTCATGGCATTCGTCTGCCTTGTGGCTTCTGTCTGCCATCGTTCATTCGTCTGTTTTGCTTTTGAAGCCGAGACTCCTTCCTTTGTTCACTAGTCGTCTGACCCTATTGTCTGTAGCAATTTTTGACCCCTCAGACGATAGACTTTGTCTTCAAGGTCTTCATGAAAATGGTAGACCTTGAAGTCCTTTTTCGAATTCCTCGAAGAACACCTAAATTTGACAGCTTTAGTGAAAGTTATTCTAGATTGTCCCTAAAGTAGGATTAGTATAGTTAAGGGAAAGTATTGTTATCCGTCAAAGGTCTCCGAATGTTTAGGTTCTGAAAATGGGGCCCAATATGTTTGGTATCAGAGACATGTTTTTCCTAGGCTTAGAATGTATAGTAGGATGAATTGTTATGCTATATGATTAATTATTGCATTGTGAATTGATTGATTTCATTAAGTGACATGCATATTATGCATACATGTAGGAACTAAAATTAAAATGAAATGTAAGCTAATCATTAGTGTTTTCATTGAAGGATTAAAATGCCACCTTGTAGAAGGACACGAAGAGTTTTGCGAGAATCAATTGCACCTGACTCTCCGTCAAGGGAGGAGAGTACCGATGAGTCAGTAGGCCCAGGAAGTGTTGAGGCTTCCTTAGGGCAAAGTAGTGAGCCCATTCGATCACGGACGCAAAAGTCGCCTGTTCCGTAAGAGCAAGTGCCTACCTTAGATCCGAGATTGTTTCAGGAATTTACTCAAGCCTTTGTCCAGGCTATGGGTCAGATGCCACAGGCTTCTGCTTCGGCCCCAGTTAAGAAGGGAAAACAGTTGACAGGCTGAGGAAGTATGGAGCAATGGACTTTTATGGGATCACTGATCCTGAAGAAACCGAGACCTGGTTGAGAAAGATAGAGAGGGTATTGGAGCAGATAAATTGTGAAGATGATGAGAAGGTTGTATATGCTGCAAGTCTGCTTCAGGGGGATGCTTTGCATTGGTGGGAGTGTGTACCGGGAAGTCAATTGAAACCGACAATGTTGGCATGGAAGGACTTCCTCGCTGCTTATAAGAAGAAGTATCTGTCTGAGATGTACATTCAGCAGAAGCAGAGGGAATTCTTGAGTCTAACCCAGAGGGAGATGATGGTTAGTGAGTATAAGCACCGTTTTACACAGTTATCACGATATGCAGTTGAGATGATGCTGAGTGAGGCTGCTAAGTGCTGTCGATTTGAATCAGGATTGCACCTAGCCATCAGGGAAAAAGTGGTGGTGCAAAAATTCGGTGATTTTCAACAGCTAGTTGAAGCAGCACTAAGGGTTGAAAATATTGAGAACATAAAGAGTGTTGTCAATAGAAAGAGAAAGGGAAGAGAATAATTCAAGAGGGGATGTGGTACTTCTATGCCTGAGAGGAGTGCCAGGACTTTCCCTGTGCAGTCTAAGGAGATGAGCAGTGGTGCAAGCGGACCTAGACTTATGAGGACTTTTACTGCTTCCCATCAAGCCTCAACGGTGGGAGGCAGTAGAAAGGGAGATGGGGATAAGTCACCCATTCCCAAATGTGAACACTGCGGAAGGTTTCATAGAGGGGAATGTTACTGATTGACGAGAGCATGCTTCAATTGTGTAGAGAAAGGACACATGACCAGAAAGTGTCTGAAGTATGCAAGAAGAGAGGAACGTAGATGCAAGCTTCTAAGAGAACTGAGACAGTGGGGGATAAGACTGTAACTGAAGTGGGCAACTCTGAGGCAGTTAAGAGAGTAAATCCTCTAGGAAGATCAAGGGGGTAAGCACTAGCTAGAGTGTTTGCAATGACACAGGAGGATGCAAAGACTGCTCTAGAATTTATGACGGGTACGGTTAAATTATTTGATGATGATGCAATTGTTTTGATTGATTCGGGTTCTACCCATTCATTTATGTCATCGGGTAGAACTATGTGTGGTAGAAATATGAGCCTATTGGATACTCCGTTACTGGTTAGTACTCCAATCGGCCAGCATATTGTTATTAGTCAAGTGTATAGAGAGTGTGATATATGTATTGGTAGGAAACACTTGGTGGTGGACTTAATGCCATTGAAAATTGAAGGTTTGGATGTAATTTTGGGTATGGACACGTTAGAGAAGTATAATGCTAATTTAGATTGCAAACGGAAGATAGTAAAGTTTGAGTTAGGCAACGGGAGAAAGGTGGTGTTTATGGGGGACAGAAAAGCAAGCCCGCCTAAAATTGTTTCGGCTCTGACAGTAGAAAAGATGATAAGGAAAGGATGTGAGGCATTTTTGGCCTATGTGGTAGACACAAGGGCAGATAGAGGGAAGCAAGAAGATATTCCTATGGTCATGGAGTTCCCAGATGTCTTTCCCAAGGAATTACTAGGACTACCGCCACCTAGAAAAATTGGGTTTCCTATTGAGCTTCTTTCAGGTACTACACTGATCTCAATTTCGCCTTACCGAATAGCTCCGGTAGAATTAAAGGAGCTTAAGGAGAAATTGGAAGAATTATTGGAAAAAGGGTACATAAGGCCAAGCTCTTCACCTTGGGGAGCTCCGGTCCTTTTTGTAAAGAAGAAAGATGGATCGTTGAGGATGTGAGTGGATTACCGGAAGCTAAATCATGTCACTATCAAGAATAGATATTCGCTTCCATGCATTGATGACTTGTTTGATCAATTACAAGGGACAAGAGTCTTTTATAAGATAGATTTGAGATCAGGTTACCACCAGTTGAGGATAAAGGAGTCTGATGTGCCAAAGACTACTTTCAGAACACGGTATGGGCATTTTGAGTTTTTAGTTATGCCCTTTGGATTAACGAATGCCCCTGCAACCTTTATGGACTTAATGAATAAAGTATTTAAGCCTTTCTTGGACCAATTTATCATTGTCTTTATTGATGATATCTTGGTTTATTCCAAGAGTGATAAGGAGCATGAAGAGCATTTAAGGATTGCCTTGGAGACATTGAGGAAGAACGAGTTGTATGTCAAATTTGACAAATGTGAATTTTGGCTAAGGAAAGTAGCATTCCTTGGACATGTAATCTCAGAACAAGGAGTACATGTGGATCTGAGAAAAATAGAAGTTATGGTTAAACGGGAAGCACCTAAGAATATAGCAGAAGTGAGGAGTTTCTTGGGTTTAGCTGGGTATTACAGGAGGTTTGTGGAGGGCTTTTCCATAATAGCAGCTCCACTTACCAAATTGACAAGGAAGAATCAGAAATTTGTATGGACAAAGGAGTGCCAGAGCAGTTTTGAGGAATTGAAGAATAAGCTCACAACTGCACCAATTTTGAAATTG
>JANIPN010000005.1:40934074-40948947 GCA_027478595.1 Erythroxylum anguifugum
TCGGGAAAGTCCCGGGAACAAAAATTTTTGTTTTCCGCTGCCTGAACATATGATGTTCGTCCCGGGATTTTCCTACAGATAGATACATAGTGTACAGTGATGCTTCAAGGAAGGGATTAGGGTGTGTGTTGATGCAAGGAGATAAAGTAATTGCCTATGCTTCTAGGCAATTAAAGTCTTATGAGATGAACTATCCTACACATGACTTGGAATTGACTGAAATAATTTTGCATTGAAGATTTGGAGACATTACTTGTATGGAGTCACTACTAGAGTATTTACAGACCACAAGAGTCTTAAGTATCTGATGAGTCAAAAGGAGTTTAATTTGAGACAAAGAAGATGGTTAGAGCTATTTAAAGATTATGACTTGAGATAAACTACCTCCCAGGGAAAGCTAATGTAGTAGCAGATGCATTGAGTAGGAAGTCCACTATGGCACATGTGGAAACAGTATACCTTCCATTGCTGAAGGAATTAGCCAAACTTAATGTGACATTGAGACAAGTCGAGCCTGATTGTGTATTGGCTAATTTTAGAGTGAGGCTAGTATTGAATGAGAAGGTTAGGGAATTTCAAGAACAAGATGAATATTTGAGCAGGCTCCAAGAAGAGATTAAAAGTAGTAAACCTTCTGAAATAGAGATAAGAAAAGATGGATTGATAGTGGTAGGTAAACGATTATGTATTCCAAATATGCAAGAGCTGAAAGATGAGATTTTTCATGAGGCGCACAATGCTCCCTATGCAATGCACCCGGGGAGTACAAGAATCTATAGAGATTTAAAAGAGCACTTTTGGTGGAAGGGAATAAAGAAGGATATTACGGAGTATACTAAAAGATGCTTAGTGTGTTAGCAAGTCAAGGCTAAGCACCAGACACCTTCATGCAAACTTGAACCTTTGCCAATTCCAGAATGGAAATAGAAGAAGATTATGATGGATTTCTTGATGGGATTGTCGAGGACTAGCAGGAAGCATGATATGATATGGGTGATTGTGGATAGGCTAACCAAGTCCGCACATTTCTTTCCAATTAAGCAGACAGATTCTTTGAATGCTTTGGCCAAGAAATATATGGATGAAATAATCAGACTTCATGGGATTCCAAGCTCTTTAGTTTCAGATAGAGATCCCAGGTTTACTTCTAGATTCTGGGAAAACTTACAAGAAGCTTTGGGAACTAAATTGCACTTTAGTACAGCCTTCCATCCATAGATTGATGGATAATCAGAGAGAACAATACGGACATTGGAGGCAATGTTAAGAGCTTGTGTAATGGATTTCAAGGGCTCATCAGATGATCATTTGCCTTTAATTGAGTTTGCTTACAATAACTCCTATCACTCGAGAATTCAGATGGCACCTTATGAAGCTTTATATGGTAGAAGGGGCAAAACTCCTTTTTATTGGGACGAGGAAGGTGAAAGGAGGCTTTTAGGGCCTGAGTTGGTACAGGTCACGGTTGATAAGATTAAAATGGTGAGACAGAGACTTAAAGCAGCTCAAGATAGGATGAAGAGCTACACGGATGCACATAGAAAAGAAATGGAAATTGAAGTTGGAGACAAAGTGTTTCTTAGAGCTTCTCCATGGAAAGGAATTTTGAGATTTGGTAAAAGGGCAAGCTTAGTCCAAGTTACATAGGCCCATATGAGATCATTGAAAGGATTGGACCTTTAGCCTACAAGTTAGCTTTGCCATCAAAATTATCTAAGATTCACAATGTATTCCATGTATTGATGCTGAAGAAGTATCGATCGGATCCTTAACACATAGTTCAACCTTCGAAGGTTCAGTTAAGGGAGGATTTGACATATGAGGAGCAACCAGTGGAGATCCTAGATTTGAAGGAAAAGATTTTGAGAAACAAGATTGTAAAGCTGGTTAAAGTCTTATAGAAGAATCATTCGACGGAGGAGGCAACATGGGAGCCTTTGGAAGCAATAAAAGAGAAGTATCCAGACCTAGGTAAGAATTTCGAGGACGAAATTCTTTTAAGGGGGAGGATTGTTGGACCCGTTTATTTTGATTTATTTGTTTTATTATATGTAGAGTTGAGTCATTAAATTAGCAAGAATGAATAGAAATTAGAAATTAGAATGAAGTGTTAGAATTAATATGGTGTTTTAATGGGTTAAAGGAGTTAGTGGATGAAACAAAATAAATGAAGAAGGGGCAAAATGGGGAGAACAAGACTAATGAAGGGTATACTTGAAAAAACAAGACATAAAATTGTCTTGTTTTAAGAATAAGAGAGGAGGGTATCGTGAGAACCAAGGAGAAAGAAGAGAGGAATGAAAATAAGAGAAAAGAAGAGAGCTTTCGGTGAAGAAGAAGAGAAGGAGAAATCAAGTTGTTGAGGTAAATTAACCATCTTTTCTTCTTGCTTTATTAAAAGAATGGGTTGTGTTGAGGATGAAGGAGTTAGAGAGCAAAGAGGTTCTTGTGGAAAGAAGATGGATTAGGAGAAACCCTAGGTAGATTTTATGGATTTCTAAACTAGGTCTTGGTTTTTTTCTAACCTAGATGGGTCATGGGCAGGTTAGATTTGAGTTAAATTTATGTTTGTTGGAAACCTTGTGATTTTTGAAGCTTATGAACTTTTTGAAATGTTGTTTTGATTGGAACCTTGGATGTTTTAGGAAACCAAGGGAATACTACCCCCAGAGCAAAGGGAAAGGCAAGCTTGACTTGGATTTCCGCAAGCTTATTATGTGGGTAATGTATTTATAGCTATTGCGTAATTGGGCAAAATTCTTGCCTATGTGTGTGTATGTGGTTTTGTTTAATGTGTTATGCTTGAAATTGAAATAAGTATGAATACTTGGAAATGCATGATGCATTGTGATAGTGTTATACCTGGAAAAAGGTTATGACATTTTAAATTACATGAAAAGAAGAAAAGCATGAAAATATAAGAATATGATGAAATGAAAGAAGCACGAGAGTGCAAATTGTGATTGACTAAATTGAGCATAAATTGATTGTGTTTGGGCGAGAGAGGAACCGTTTCGTAAGTCATGTGTACATCAACGTAAAGCCTTCTCCCGACTGCCCGCTTGTGGCCCACAAAATTCGAAAAGTGGATTCGTTTTATTCACGGAGTAAACTTCGGTTTCTCTGTTTTTTTCACGAAACCCTTGAGCCAATTGATATGCATTGCATCTTTAGATGTTCGAGTAAGGTGCATAATAAAGTGTTTTGTTTGATGGTTGAAACGTATGCTGTGCATTGAGTTGAGATTCATTGATGCATGTTCAAATTCTTAAATAAAGTATGAATGCTAGATATACATATGCATATGCTTGAATAAGTAGCTAGTTGCCAATGGATATATATATATTAACCACTGAGCCGTGTAGCATACCCCATTATTCCCTCCTCAGGTGCAGATCAAGAAGATAAGTGATCCTTGCAAGGCTTTTGGGCAAACTCTAAGATAGTAGCTTTTGTAACTAAGTTAGTAGTTCACTTTTGGGATAGCTTTAAAAGCATGTAAACATTGAGCATTTTGTATAGACTGTGTTTAGGGTTAAGCCCTTGTTTGAAACTGTATTGAAAAAATTCAAGTTACGTATGAGTTTATGTTGTTTGAGTAATTGAGTAAAACTGATGGTCCCCAAGAGTACGTGCATATTCCTTGGGTAGATGTATTTTCTGATCCAAATCGTCCATAAGGATAGAAATTGAGTGTTGACTTCCAAGGAGAAACTAAACTAGTTGAGGCTAAGTCAGTTAAAGTTGTCCTCTGGAAGTTGTAGGTTAATTGCCTAGTTTTTCATCGATATATAGTGTAGAAACTTTAGACTACGAAGTCGAAAGTTATGGTCTTTATAAGGGGGAAATGTATCGTCTGCATAAGATGTTTCGTCTTAAGTTGACCCGCTTTGTCTTAAATGTTGCATCGTCTTAAGTTGATTTTGCTTCGTCTTAAGTTAACTCGGGTTTCATCTGTATGTTTGTTTCGTCTACAAGTTCATTTCGTCTATCTCTTTTTGTTTCGTCTACATTCTTGATTCGTCTATCTCGCGGCATTCGTCTGCCATGTGGCATTCGTCTGCCTTTGCCCCTTTCGTCTGCTTTGTGGCATTCGTCTGCCTTGTGGCATTCGTCTGCCTTCGTCCATTTGTCTGTTCTGCGGCATTCGTCTGCCTTGTGGCATTCGTTTGCTTTCGCTCTTTTGTCTACTTTGTGGCATTCATCTACCTTTGCCAATTCGTTTGTTTTGTGACATTTGTCTACCTTTGTCCTTTCGTCTGCTTCGTGGCATTCGTCTACCTTGTGGCTTCCGTCTGCCATCGTTCCTCCATCTATTTTGCTTGTGAAGTCAAGACTCCTTCCTTTGTTCACTAATCGTTTGACCCTATCGTCTGTACCAATTTTTGACCCCTCAGACGATAGACTTCGTCTTCAAGGTCTTCATGAAAGTGGTACACTTTGAAGTCCTTTTTCGAATTCCCCAAAGAACACTAAATTTGACAGCCTTAGTGAAAGTTATTCCAGATTGTCCCTAAAGTAGGATTAGTATAGTTAAGGGCAAGTATTATTATCCGTCAAAGGTTTCCGAATGTTTTGGTTCTGAAAACAGGTCCCAACAACCAATACTTAGTAGTTTGGTCTTCAAATCTAGTACAAAAAAAAAACGTTGGTTATGGTTTGAGCAACATTACCTTTAGTCTTCCAAGACCTTGGAATTGACATCAAATTTCACTGTATCTAAATGATTCATCTAGAGTGGAAAAAACTTATTTATGGTTGTTGCAACCAATGTCCAGATACTGCAAATTTTTCCTATAGTCTTCATTTTCATGACAGACCATCAACAAAGATACTTCTTCCTCCTTTTCTGCAAAATTCAATTTTTCTCCATCATTTTTAGACAAGTTAGTGCGACATTCAGACTTATAATGTCCATATCTGTGGCATCGATAGCATTCCACATTAGATTTATCTCTTGTCCTTGGTCTATTGGAGGTTGTATGTGATCCACCATGTCCTCTTCCTGTTCTTTGGGATTGATACTCTTAATCTTGGTTGTTTTCATGTTGATTACCACGATTATTATTTCCTCTTCATTTTCCTCTATCTCTACCTCTGCCCACTCCTCTAGTTGTTGAGTGATTTCCAGTTGAGGTCTTTAATGCTCATTCCTTAGCATCTGGCTATTTGAACTTTTGTTCATGTACCATTAATGAGCTTTGTTGTTCATCAAGTGAAAGCTCATCTACATCTTTAGATTCTTCTATGGCATAGACAACAAAAAGTTAAATTTTGGTGTCAAGGATCGAAGAACTTTTCAATGACAGTTATATCTTTTGTCTTATCCCTATGGATCTACATTTTATTGACATTTGTCATCACATGAGAGTAGTTTAAAACAAATTCTTCTGACTTCATTCAAATTGTTTCAAACTCTAAATGTAAAGCTTAAAGTTGCTGCCTCTTTGCTCTAGTAGACCCTTGATACTTCTTCTCATTGAATCCCAAATATCTTTGGAGGTTTCTTTGTTGAGAATTGTTTGCAGAATGGATCGATTAATGGCTTGAAACATGTAGTTTTTGGCTTTCAAATCTCTCAACTTCATCCTCTCTAACTCCTTGTGATGCGCCTCAGTGAGTACCACTCCATTTTCTGGTATTGCTGCACCATATTCAATGAAGTACTATTGTTCTTTTGACCTCAAAAAATTCTCCATCAGCATGCTCCAATGTTCAGAGTAACCATCAAATTGAGGAATAGATGGTTGCACAAAATTATTTTCGAAAGCCTTTGATATTATACACTTCCCTTCCTAATTTATTGTTGCAGCACTTAGAGAATAAAGCTACAACTTTTAAATCTCTACCTCAGTCTCCCTTTTCATGGAACTCTCTACTAACCAAGCATTGATACCACTGTCAAAGTGACATAAACTAATATAGTAAAAAAAAACACTCAAACAATACAAGACTTAAGAGGGATTCTCTCATTGTTTATTCATCAACATTAAGCCTTTAAATAGGCGTACAATAAACCAAAAACACAGTAACAACTGACAAAAACAAACTTGAGAAAAATTTTTGAACGACTTCCTAAAGGTTTGGTAAAATATAACAACTAGTACCCATTAACCATGCTAACTAGGACAAACTGAAACAACTGCTGAGTAAGTCAAAATAAAATAATGGCCTTAATCATGCAACGGAGAGAAAACAACAATCATTAATGAAAAATCACACATTTTCAAACCCAAATCTCCAATACCACATGTTATGATTATTCTTAATTATGCAAATTAATCCTTAAGTTTGAATAAACATAGTATTCAAGATCTTAAAATTTTATGATTTTCATAATTCAATCATTCACAAGAGAAAAATATACCCGGATTCTAATAGCCTTTAAAAGACAATAATTGATCAGAAGATCTCAAAAACTTACATTTCTCTCTCTTGACTCGTTTAAGTTGGATGGTATTTTTTTATGGAGAAAAAAAAGACTCCATATTTATTTAGGGTTTTCCTTATAATATATTTACCATTAATAGGTATAGTAATTAGAAAGAATATATTTCCATTGATCGACAATCTATTGAAATTTAATAATTATTAAAGTGTAATTATCTTTTAACTAAATAGAAGTTAAATAATAAAATATGGCACATGAATACTAAAATAGAAAATATCTAACAATTGAATCTACTTATCTCCGTAGTTTAACTCAAGTCTAAGTTTTAAGGAAGTAAAGCATTAAAATTAAGATTAAAATTTTAATTGTGGAACTAAAAAAAGAGCTCCAATAAATATAACCAAATTGAAGTTAGAAAAAATATTAGATAAAATATATTATATACCATATATTTATGTTAATCATAAATATATTTAATTTTTAAATATAAGTATATTGAATGTGAAAATATATAATATGCCATATATTTATGTTATTCATAAATATATTTAATTTTTGAATATAAGTATATTAAATGTGAAATAAGAGGGAAAAAATTAATAGCATAAATGTGATCTAAAATTCCCTTTGTTTCTAATGTCTCAAAATTTCATCAACTAATTTGGAATAGGAGTTGTAATGTTTTGAAAACTAAACCGAAAGTTATACCGGTAATATAAAAAGTTTAATATTTAAAAGGTTCAACCGGTATTAGATCGTCATAAAATTGGTTAAAGATTAAAAAATTAAAAATTTTGAAATATGATTAAAAGAGATTGTTTTGGTCCGTTGAAAAATTTAAAATTTAATTGAAAAAAGAGACTATTAAATAAAAATTAATTGATTTATTTTAATTTATAAAAATTATTAATTTACGAAACTGATTGATACACTAATAAATTGGTCAGTTTTTAAAAATAAAAGTTATTAAAGTAAGGCAAACTGGAAAATTTAAAACTAAACAAAAAAATTAATTGGTTCAAAGTTTTTACGATTGAACCGATTGAATTATTTAATTATTAGAAGTTTGAGTTATATAATTCTAAAAGACGGCAATATGGTTTTTACGAGATTGGACTCACTATAATAAATAAATTAAAAAAAACCTTAACATTCAAACTTTTCCTAAAATTCAGGAGTTGAATATGTTCATAACTAAAGTTCTCTTTTTTCTTCTTTTTGAAAAAAACTATATTTGTATTTTCTTCGGTTGAAAAAGGTTAGAACCTCGATGGAGTAGAATCTCTACCCATCTGATCTCTTGAGTGGGTATAAAGGATTGAATATTTTTAGTGCAATAAGGTAGATTGCCATTATGATAGCATCATGCTGTCATATTTGTGAATGCAAGGTTTGGCCTGAATCCCAACTACAAGTTGAATTTGGTGTTCCAAATCTAGTTAACGTGTCATTTCTTCATTTTGGCTTTAGTTTTCTCCTAGTTTATGATCCATCGTTTTGAATTTTGAAAATCCCCAAGGATACCTAATGATTGGTTCGACTCAAACTCCCCACTTCTGGAACATGCCATGCCACTCGAAGACCATACGGCATATATGCGTTGTCTTCATACTCGTAATGTGCCACCAAACTGTTCAATTATTTCAGTCAATCTTCATTTGGTCTACTTCGATATGATTGTTTACGTTGACCAATCACGTTTCTCTTCTCTGGAGTGGTTTTACAGGACAAAGAGATACGTCAGCCCACCAATTAGCTTGATAAGATTTCTCATAATACATAGCCATAGGCTTGAAATTCATAAACTTCATCAGACCCATAACTAAATAGCAATTTCGAGGATGACATACCTATGCTCTAACCAATTTAACGTCTATTATCTATAACATTACCCAAATTTCACGATTCAGCAAGACTCTTACTGAATTGTTTTCTTCACTAAACGGATGACATTTACCGGAACAAAGATAAGGTTATGCATTAACCGTTGATAGATAGAAAATGGCACAATCGACTAAGCCCATATTTATTGCCCTGAATATAACTCGTACAGATGAGCATTAACCAAAAATGAAGAGAAAAGCGTAAATTGACTCTACAAGATAGTTTACAATCGTCGATAAGAGTGAAACAAAACAAGAGGCTCCAGTGCTGTTTTCCCGTGACACAACTATGATGGTATGGTATGGTACGAGGAAGCCAACATCACCGCTATAAACACACTCAATGCTTGGCAAACAGACCTTGTGTTAAAGAGGAGAAATCGTATTCCTTCCCGGACTGTGAAGAACCGCCTCCTGAAGCTGGGAATGCTGATTGTGCTTTACTTGCCTCCATAGTTCTCAAACCGTTATCGGGTGGAAACTGCTCCACAGAATAAAAGCTGCGGGCAGACAATGCATAGGTCACGGATAAAAAATCTATGGCACATCAACATTATGTCCGATAATTGGTGCTGCAATGCAAAAGCTGAAAAGAAGAAACAGAGAGGAAAGGACCGACACATCGTTTTCGAAAACAACAAAGAAATATCATCTATATCCTATTCAACAGAATGAGAATTGACAACTCTAATATTACATAGAAATTCATAAACAACAGAGTTTCAAAGAATCGATGTAACGAACTCAATTCTCATCTTCTAATACATGACCAAGCCAAGGAAGAGTAGATAAAAAATTAGATAAGTACCTAAAGTGAAAATAAATGGAACAAATTGAAAAGTTTGCTTGCCAAGATTCAACTGGACATAAAAAATCCCTTAACATAAAGAAAACAAGATGGAATTAAATACTGCATGGCTACAAGGATAAAAGAGCAGGCAGTCTTTCATGTGATGAATCTGGCCTCAAGTCAAATAGTGCATAACTGAAAATGTCTAGTTACATCTTCGTAGTCGAGTGTAAATATTACTGATTTCAATTCCTCATCGGTACAAGGAACAGCTACTTTGGGGGGCAAGAGAGACCCAAAAACCAGTACTCTTAGGAAGACATGCAAAATGAATGAGGTAAGAGACAAGCACACAAGTAAGGAGCAAAAGCGCATTTTTATTCAGAATTTCAATACATGATCAGACCGATGGCAGCAAGAACAAAAAAACTGTTATTGACAAAAGGGGGGAAAGATTTAAAAAAATAAATTAAAAAAGAACATAAAAATGGAGAACCATGGAACTTGACAAAAAACAAAAGAGGGAACATAAAAAATGTAAAAGATTTATAATGGTGAAAGGATAAAACTTCAGACCACCTTTGCTGTAAATAATCAAATTTGAGCACAGTTCCTAAATGAGTTCATCAACATCTCATGTATGCTACTTCGTCAATACTAAGTAAAACAGAAACCAAAAAACAACAATCATCGAATTACATATGCTAGTTCTGTCAATATTAATGAAAATATAAACAGAAAACTATTACAAAGCATACCTTGCTGTCGGGTAAGATACAGAATCTCCCACTGTTTGTGTTGGTATTGCGCTTCCAGTCTATCAAGATAGGAGAAATGTAATTGGGTAAATAAGAAAATCTTAGGTGTAACAAATCCTACCCCTCTAAAAATAAAGGTGACCATACAATAGAAACTACCTGCAAAAGTTTCTGAATGTCAACCTGGCCAGCAACAGGCATCCTCAATCCAGGGATTTGGTATCCAATGTTTGGCCAACTTTGTGCAGGAAAGTTAACGCCATTAGGAACAGGCTGTTGAATGTTGCTAGAAAGTTTCAAGTCGCCACCAGCACTTTTTGCTGCAGCTGCCATGAGAAGGGACTGCTGCTGTGCAAGCACAGCTATTTGCTGTTGATGCATCGCAAATGGGGACACCATATTGGACTATATGATGTCCAAACAAAAGATCAGTGTACGAATTTTCATAAAAGATATTATCTTGCAAAATAAAAGAGATGGTTTGTAGCAGGAAGCAAGAGTTTAATTTCTGTTTTATAAAATGCTGATGGCTCAAGGATGAACTGAATTCTCAGTAAATATATCGAATCATCCAAGTGTAGTTTTAAAATTATGTATAAATTGCATGCACTTATCTACCTTATCAAATAGACTCATAATATCACTTTTCACATCCTTCTGTGGTTTGTCTGGGGTAGATGAAGTTAGTGGTGGTGAATCTTTAAATAAATCCTCAATGCCTGAAGTGGACTGGGTATTATTCTCTAGAGATTTTGGGGACACAGTTTTCTCAGTTGTAGAAGGCTCTTCAGTGGATGCCGCTGCAGTTTTGTGAAGTATATAAATCAACAGCATATCAAAGTAAGAGTTTCAAAACTACATTGGTAAGAGATAATCAAAACTAAGTGCCAACGTAAAGGTAAATATAGAAGGAAGATAGAGAAAGAAAAATGTAGAATTAGATCCTGTAAGTGAACATTGAACAGCCAAATAAAGGCATACATTGAAATCCTGCCCAACTAGCATCATCACTGGAAGCTGGCTCTGACTCATTTTCATTTGGCTCATTAATGGACAGCATGTTGAATAGATCAGTAGCAAAATCAAATTTAGGTTGAGTGACAACAGGACCAGTATCTGCAACTCTCTTTGTTGTTTCAGTTGGCTCCACAAGTTGTTCGGCTTTCTCAACTAGTTGAGGCCTCGCAAGAGGGGTAACCTGTTGAAGCACAGAGGATATCATGCTCATGCAACTGAGCATTCAAATATACTTGTCTGTCTGCAGAAAACAAGATTCAAGAAGAACACAGAAAGAAAAAGTAGATGAACGGATGAAAACAAAGGAAATAAGCCAACATACTCTGGCACATCCAATCAAGCTTCTTAGATCTGAGGTTAGCCAGTTGGCAATAGTTCAGCTATCCTTCCAAGTCATCTATAGATAGATTGCCAATATGCAAACCTATATTTCTCATGATAGGGAACATATCTTATTTCATATCACTTATCAGCTACTTCACAATGGTTCTGGAAAATAGAAGCTTCACTAATTAAAGGAATGAAAAGCAACCAACTTTCCCACATTCCTATTTCTTATCCTCGTTGGCCTTGTAGCAAATCTTAAGTTGAGGTATAGCATCAAAGCCAAGTAAATACCTACACATTTCTGAATACTTCTGCTAATATGTTAAGTCTACTCACAAGAGCTGAACTAAAAACGAATATCTTGTTCTTCACATATTTAACTACATAAAATAATCTAGAACCTTGTTATTTTTTCAGTCCATAAGTTTAACACTTATACATTTCTGGATACTTCAGCTAATATGTAAATGTCTACTCACAAGAGCTGAACTAAAAATGAATATCCTCTTCTTCATATATTTATAAACACAAAATAATCTAGAACCTTTTTATTTCTTCAGTCCATACGTCTTTTCCATTTTATCATTCATAACCCCCATAGTTCATGCCACACTACAAAAAACATGTCAAATGTTCCAAATTAGCAGCTTTGGAGATGAAACATGAGAATGCAACTACAATACTATATATATATATATATATATATATATATATAGTATAAACTTAACAAGGGAGATAAAATTAACAAACCTGCTCTGGTCCCTTGGGAGGACCAGGAATGCTCAATCTTGAAGCAGGAAAGCTTTCTTTTGAACTTGGCCCATTAACGTTTTTCCTTTCCTCACATAGATTCTCGGAACTGCTAGAATGTCCGTGGCCACTTCTTTCATTTGATCTCTGCCAGTGTATGGGGGAACTTTCTTCCTGGGCCTGGGGAGGAGATATTGGTATTTTGTCTTTGGGTACCCATCTTTTTTCTTCATACCTTTAAAGTAAATGCAGGAACCAAACATAAGGTATATCATATGGAAAAATGTATATATGATTATAGACCCAAACTGGACCACAAAGATTTATCTCTAGTTACGTACTTTGCATGAATAAAATTCTCAATTCCAACTCTATCATAATTTGGGGGTAACTCTGATTCCCAATAATTATTAGCCTTCTCATTTCCCATCGCTGAAAGAAGCAGGAAGAAACAAGTTATCACCAAATCATTTTCTGCATAAAGTAGTCTGACTGTAAACTTCACCTATGGACAAACTTACAATGAATAAATGCAACCTGCTCTGGAAGCCATGTGTCCAGAGTTGCAGATCGAACCTACAACAAAAAGCAATTAAAATTCGACAGTGCTCTTATAAAATGTAATAAGATGTCCACTAAACACTTAATAGCTCAATACTACTTAATCAATTGGCAGACCAGTTTGTTCATCAGCCAAAGGGTAACCAAAGTTTTATACAGGCAGATCTCCTAGTAGAAGGGAAATGGCTATTTGCAACCAGTGTACCAGAACAGTTCCTGTTATGTGTATTGAAAAAATTGTGGAACTAGCATATAACTTTAAATCCAAGAAAGTCAAACTGTCCAGAGTTGAAAGTTTACCAGAAGCAGAAAAAAATTATGATCTGAATACTAAATCAAGTATCTAACTATAAAAAGTTTGCCTACTTACAAATGAATATCTAAAGTATGAAACCATTACAATTACGTGATGATGACACTTGCTGAGTTGAATGGTAACTTACACAGAACGCAAAGTACCACTAGAAATTTTTTTAAATGAGAGTATTTATAATCATGAAAAAAAGAACACAAGTTAAAGAGTAGACAATGTGTAGAATAAGTTTTTGTCTAACTGAAGGATTTAGACAACAAGCCATAAAGAAGCAACTTTTTCACTCCACTAGCAATTATACTGCCCCTCACCCTTTTATGTCTTTCAAGGAAAACAACCTTAAGGTATCACGAAAGATTATCCACTGGCTAAGACCTTAATACTGTTGTTACAAAATCAGATGATAAAAGGAAATCCAACCACGTTATGATACTCAGGATGCAGCAAGCTCTAGCAAAGAAGATGTCACCTTTGATATGTGTACCCCAAGACTTCTATGGATCCCTGCACATTGCATGCATATAAAAATCCCAAAATTTACACTTGCCCACCGTGGACCTCTGCATCACAAGTAAAATAAGATGCCCACATTAGCAACACACAAGAACAACAATCTACAAATCCAGACAGCTAAATGCATCCTTCTATGGTCTGATCTCAGAAGATTCACCAGTAAGATGAAAATTCTTAAGTCAGGAGTCATTTCGTTTATGGAAATCATGGCATGTGCCTGATGCCAATCAATTTACATACTTGGCTTTGCAGTCAGCACATTCCCTATTTTCTGGCAATCTGAGAAGGCCTTCCAATATCTACAAAGTTAGAAGATAGGAACTCAATAAGGATAATATAACGGCATATGCAATGAGATATTTAAGAACATGAATCCAGTAACTTTAGTGAACACAGACTTGATCTAAATTATATGAGACATCCAAATGACGTGTCATAAGCAACCAACATCACTGCATTAATAGTGCAGGATGGAATAGAACTTTCCACACCTACTTAATAGATAATCAAGCCACACAAGTACGTCAGACACAGAAGTGTAAAATTGTTACCTACGAGGGTAAGGACCCAAGTAAACAAACTACAAGAAAACCATTACAAATTGCTTAATAAACCATTGAAAATAGGGTAAACCAACTAGATATTTAACCAGTCAAAACTAAACAACAAATAATCATCATTCAGAAAATCAATTTACTTCATCAAGATATAACGTCGTCTATTAAATCTTGAATTTGACTTGGGAAAAAACAACCATACCCCATTAGAGGAACTTAGATCAATTGTGCACGATCAAAACCATCATATTAACATCAAAGGATTACAACGTCAACTATATATCAGGAAAAGAAAAGACAAACATACGCAGAGTTCTAGGATTCATAACCCAAATTGCCGCTCTATAAAAAAGTTTTATAACGATGTGCTATTAAGGTGTATTCAGAATTGTTAACCCCACAAAATAAGGTTCCACTAATATTTTCATATTCAATTGTAACAAGAAGATGAGATACAATTTCAAACTAACAAAACAATTAAAAAAAATTAAGCAACACAGGCATAGTTAAGCCAGCAAATCCAAGAACATCAGAAATTCTCCATTGAAAGAAAGAAAAACAAGTTAGATCAAAACAACCATTTACGGCATCGTTGACAAGAATACAGAAAAGAAACGTTGAGGAATCATGAAAAACAGACAGAATAAAAAAAATCCAAAAGGAGCGGGAGCAAAAAAGAAGAAAAACTAGAAAGAACCTTTCTGTGCTTTGCATTAAGCTCTTTAGAGACGCTGGCCTTCTCGTTCATGGCGGAGCGGACAAACAGAAAAAGGGAAAATCGAGAGAGGCGAAAGGACGAGGTCAATATCTCGCTTCTCTCTCTGGTTTATTCGGAGGAAAAGGAAATGGAAGATTCTTTCACTCTTCAGTCTTCAAATCAAATGTCTTGATCGCGTGCGTAAAACATTTTGAAGGACTATAACTGTGAGCCAATGGAGGAGATCAGGTTCTTTAATGGGAACAAAAGTCATATTAACAAAATATTGATATTACATTTGTTTTGCCCAATTTTT
>JANIPN010000005.1:40981906-41004688 GCA_027478595.1 Erythroxylum anguifugum
ATATATTTAATTTTATTTATAATGATAATTAATTAATTTAAAAATATAATGTATTATATTATAATTATTATACATAAGAGTATAATTAAAAATAAAAAAGATAATAAAATCAAATATATTTTTGTTTTCAGTTTTTTATTAAAAATTTTAACCAAACAGGTTTTTGTTTTCAATTTTTATATTACAAATCTAAACCAAACAGGTTTTCGTTTTCTTAAGGAAAAAAAACAGAAACCAAAAACAACAACAGAAAAACGGAAGTGGAACCAAACGGCCCCTTAATAAACGATCATAATGGTTGCCATTAACTGATTGGTGGTATAATACAACCTACATTCAGTTGTTATTACATTTCCCTTCGAAATTATTTATGATTACTGCATTCCACTTTATGTACCATCCTTTACTAGAGATTCCAAATTGGTTATGGTAGATTAAGCTTTGCAAGATCGAGAGACAATTATTCAAGTGATTTAATTCCATTTAAATAGAGTTTAAATGAGAATGTAGCCACAAAACAATAAGAGGAGATTAAATACACAAATTTTAGAATGGAGATTAAGTGTTTATGAAACTAAAACTATACAAACGTGTTACAGTAGCTAGAAGAATTAAAAAAAAAATAGCTACTCTATTAGATGGTCCCTTTCAACTATTAGACATAGTTGAACAGGCAGCCTATTAAATGGAATTTCTTTAAGGCACTCTCATACATAATACATTTCACCTATCTCAGCTAAAAGACACATCCTAACAATCACTTTGTCACTTTCAACCTTACCAGTTAAGTTGATAATACAGGAGAGAATGCTTATAGCAATTTTGGAGAGGCGATTGGTCAAATGACAACAAACCAACCCCCTAAGTTCTGATATAATGGTTTGGCATGACAACTAAACAGGCCACTTGGTAGTCTATGTTAGTCTTGTAAAAACAATTTCCTTCTTTAACTTTTTGGACAAAAGTTTTCTAAAGGAACAAAAATTGTTGTGAATCATTACACTCTAGCAATAAACAATTTATTTTAAGAGTACAAAATGACCTATGATAACTAAAGGCATGCTTGGTTTTGTTATTGTTTTTTATTTTTTTCCTCTTTCAAATTCAGTAAAAAAATTTTGTTGTTTCGGTTTTAGTTTTGGTCCTTCCTATTTCATAACTTATAAAAAAAATCATAAAAACACACTTTCGTTTTCTATTTTTATTTTTCCATATTTTAATTGTCTTAATTATTAATGAGAATTATAATTAATATATTGTAATAATAAAGTAATTTAATAATTAATATAAAATCTAAATTAAGATTTATTTAATAATTTTTTATATTTTAAAATATCTTTAGCATATATACATTTTAACATTTTAAATATCTATCTATGAAATAATTTTTAAATATTTTAAAAATAAATAAAAATTATTTTTTAATAATTTTATAAATAAATATTAGTTTATAAAGAAACTTTTACTTATTTACTTATTTATTGATTATATTATGAACATTAAAAAAGAAATTTATTTACTTAATGAATTTTATAAAATTAATTTATCTCTTTAAATTTTACTTAATCTTTATTTACAACAAAAGTGTAACTACGTTGACATTAATAAACAATTAATTTTATTTTTTAAATAGAAACAAAGATAAAATAGAAAAACGAAAGTAGAAGCAATCTAAGAACAAAATGAATTAAACTAATTAAAAATAATTAATTAGTTTATAAATAATTTCTTGTTTATTTGATTATTTATTTTGATAAAATATAATTAATATTTATTGATAAATATTAAAAATAAAATTATTTTACGTAATTAATTTATAAAGTTAATTCATCTCTAACTTTTACTTAATATTTATATATTGACACTAACAATAAATTTATTTTTTAAAAAACAAAAATAAAAAATACAACAAAAATGAAAATGAAAATAGAACTAAACAATCTTAAATTTCTTTCTTCCAATGGATAAATTAGTTTTGTCTATTTGTTACAAAAAATAACTTAATTCATAACAAATTAAGTTTTCTCCCTCTCCTCTTTGTTATTCTCTCTCTTTTGAATCTTCTCAATGCAAACACCCTCAAATTCACGTATCAATATTGTTGGATTTTTAGCATTTAAAAAGCAACCAAAATGATTAAAGACGTGCTAAAACCACACAATTGCAATTATAGTATTTAGAGTTGGCACAAACTAATTGTAAAAGTTTATAGGTTGCTTAGTTTCACATATATTTTTTTACATAGTTTTTAGTTTTATTTTCTAATTTTAGTTTCTGTATTTTTGTCAAAAAAATGCTAATAAAATTGATAAAAACTTATTTAGTTGAGAGTTATAAAAATAAATCATGTTTATGTTAGAATATATTTTATGGGCTGCAATTAATTGTCATTTTGTTTTATTAAAAGCAGGCTAATGATATGATCCCTATTGAGATGCCTATGGTCCACTATTATTGTGATCCCTATTGGACTTAAGCCCTTTATATAGTTAGTGTGATAAATGGTGTAGGCCTAACTCGAAGGTCCATGATGGGCAGGCCTCGGGTTAATATTAATGGCTAGGTCCCCACAGCAGTCCCTATATATACATGCATATAATCTCTTTACGGTTTGTCCCATTGATAACTGTAATTACAAAGAGAAAGTAGATTTGCTGTGGAAGCCTTAGCCATCATCGAACGCTTGAGCGGTGTTTTCATAATTCATTAATCATGTCTTCAGCACGCAAGTATCGGTATTCTTTATCATGTATCGGTAAACTTGATTATGGTTTTTTACAGTTTAGTGTCATTATCCTATTTTTATCTTATTCTTATTATTTAATTAAATTTATTTCTTAATATATCAAATTATATTCTTAAATTAATTATATAAATGAGGGTATGAAAGAATTAGAGTTTCTTATGATCTCACTTCCAAAGTTCTTCCATCGCTCACGAGCAGCATCATAGAACTGTCTCATTTTTGACACAAGAGTAACTATTGCTCTATCAAATTTCGTTCCAACATCCAAATGAAACGAACGCATATAATTAAGAATCAAAAACACACCATATTGAACCACATGAAACCTTATCCTTTTATGTACATATATTTTAACATGTATAAGTTCCAAATAGAAGATTAGCACCATTATTGATATTTACGATTTATCAAATGAAAAAGATACTACTTTTTCACTTAATGGGATCAAACAAAAAAAACTTCCCTTTCTTTCTTTGTTTCAAATTTAAGTTAAAAAAAGAAATGTTTGAAATCAAGTAATATCCTGATTTAAAAGGTTCCGCCAAAAGATTGTTATATATGTCTTGTGGATATACTTTTTTAAGTTTTTACCTTCAAACTCTGTTCGAGGCTTTTGGAGAAAAAGATAAAAGGACCGACCACTAACATCATAGAAAGTTTTAGAGCAAAAATTTTGTGTCAGCTTTCTGAATTTCAAGACCCTGACTTGACAATGCTTCAGCATAATCTGGAAATCTGAAAGTTTTCAAAGCAAATTTTGATGATAATAGTGTACAATGTCAAGCCACAAAACTGTTGGGTTGAGAAACCTACCTACTGCCAGGTAAGCACTAAATCCAGAATTAGGTGGATTTAATGATCCTGTTTAACTGCCATATCCACGAGTACATCATTCCTAGTGCACAATATATTGACATAAACAAAAGGGGTACAAAAGGAAGCTTATCACCAAGCAAAAAAGGGTGCAAAAACTGACCCCATGTCTCAACAACCAAAAGACCAAAGAGATAGCATTTCCCAATCCATCCGATGCAGAATCCTTTGTCTTTCGAGAAACCACGGGAACCTTCCTGTTCATCTTGTTGCTCCCCTGAGGAATTCACTTTAGTGGCTTCATTTTTGGGGAATTGTCCCAAAAAGAGGTACAGTGTTAGGATGGTGTGTAGCAGCAATAACAGCACCTTGATTGGATATTCTTGGGGTTCATAAAGAAGCGGAAATAGGGAGTAACAAGAGACTGCACAATATACAAAGGAAAGTACTGATATGTGAATAGAAGAGATCATAGTAGCCAGGGACAGCAAAATATTTAGGACATATATATCAATACTTCTAACTGTGAGCCAGTAACTAGCAAGTGTTTTGCATATTTGAAGTTTCAAGTAGTCATACCTACTGAAAGCAAGAAGTAATGCGTTGCATCCTCTACACTGTAAGCTGCTACGATAGCCAAGGGAATGACAAAGTGAAGCGAAGCTTTTTCATGAACATGCCAGCCAAACATAAAACCACATGTATAAGCATAGGATATCAATCTAGCAACTGTTGCGGGCTGAGGATTCTTCCAGGCTTTAATAAGGCTAGGAAATAAGGCAAGCAGGACCAGGATGAAGGTTGTCGAAGGGGTGACCTGTCATTTAGTTGATTTAGTTCTTCAGCATCATACTAGCTTTCAAAAGTTAGGAAGAGAAATGACAAGGCAGATGGTGTCTGATTTTGAGAACAACAGACCCCTAATGCCCAGAATAGAAGCCACTAATCCACGGATCATACATAACAAGATTATCCTTCCTACAGGTTGACCAAAACTAATTATGATGTGGACAAAAATGTCCTTCCCACTGCAAGGTCATCTTGCTAAGATAAACAATGCACTGCATCAACAATCCCACCCACCAACTACCAAGTAACTTAAAAAAGTGAAGCACTTTGCTGGACATTATTTGTCAACGAAACTAGGGGGTAAAGTGTAAATATATGTTGTGCCTAGATCAGATTGACCTTGAATTTACCTGAGGTAGTATGGCAAAAGGTGATGAATCTCCTACTAGCCCACCAGTGAAGGAAGCAATTGGTACTTGGATATTCAACCCAAGTCTTCTCAATAGGAAAGCAAGACCTTTATCTAATGTAATATAGAACACCCAGAAATTCGGTGCCCAGTATGCATGACAAAGTCCCCTTCCAAAAGGAAACATGCGGCTTATGACTACTTGTATCTGCAAAGTAAAAGTACAGAATCAATAGAGCAAAAAACAGCCAGTAAATTGGGTTAAGAATTTCTTAAAAACACTTTGCAAATTTATCTGCAATACACGCATCAGTGCATTAGATCATGTGTCTCATATGTTTAAGAATGATTCACATATCTAGGGGTGTAAAATTTGCAAATAGCAGAGTCCAACACACGGAGGTCAGCTCATCAAATACACATTCAATAACGGTGATTATCACCCACAGAAGTACATGTAACTACCAGTGTCTCCGTGTTTGTATCAGAGAGATCAAGCAGCATTGCCTGACACAAGTCAATTTCACCTACCAATCCTATGCAGAGTATAAGATTGAATTGCAATCTGGATTTTGGATGTAACTACAATATGTTCCCAACTATAGCCACGTTTCACATAAGGAGGTTGAATTAAGAAGTGTTTAAGCGAGATAGAAAACTAAAACTCCATGCTTTCCTAATGTTCGATCACAGCCAAATCTTCACTGGAACTATCAAAACGTACTCAGCTGGATATTGAAAGAATCACAAAAGTTGAATATAGAAAAAAAAAAAACGGATTACCTGTCTATGATACAGAAATGGCCCATATGCAGCAGCAAAAGTGGCCACAACCACAGTCCCCATAGCCGATAGCCGTCCAAAACCCTTCACTAATCCTTTCCAGCAATAATGCCGCAACAAGTATACAAAATAAACCGGTGCGGCCACAGCAAATAAGTGCTTAAAACACAATAACACCGCAAAAACAAATCCACCAATCAGATCCCTCCCTTCTTGCAAATATGAAACGGACAACAACAACAATCCAAGCAAAAACCCATTGTACTGAAAATGCATATGATCGACGATCACAAGACCAGGAGACCAAATCACCAATACCCAGATCAAAATTTTCTTTCTTGACTCCAAATTCTTAGTCAACCTATAAACCCCATATAAAAGACACAAGTCTGACACGATAACACTAATTCTTTGGAAACAGATGACTGTGTTGGACTTCAAGTTCAGTCCTTTATGAACATCCACGATCTGGGGATCAACCAAACGAGCAGGAAGAGAGAGAACGTATTCAAAGTAGGCAAAGAAAGGAGGGTAATCCAGGGTCCAAGGGCTGGTCTTGTCCAAGTACCATTGAGAGAGAGGAAGAGAATGGGTTAAGGCAAGCCAATGTCTATGTACCTCGAAGTCTGTACTGTGATAAGATGGGATCAACAGTAGTTTTATGCAGGCTCCTATGCCATAGAACCAGAGGAGCTGTGAGACTCCGGCATTGCTTTTTCGTTCTCTCATAGCTTAATCCGAGACAGGATCCAAGAGGGAGTAGACAACCTCGTCAACTATACAACACTGGGTTATTCCCTTGTGTGTCAAATGTGTTAGAATAGGCCTGTCTATAAGCCCAAAATATCACTTCAGTCCATAAAACTGGACTGAGAGGACCTAATTCTGATAATGCTTCTCCTTTTTGGTGGTTTCCAGTCTAACTTGGATTCTCAAGTTGCTGTCTAGTGTCTAAGGTTACAAAATATTCCACCCGCCGTTATATCCAGTTTGACTAGAGTCATTTAGTACTTGGTCGTTTTTCCGCCATAGCATGGAACCAGGAAAAGTATTTGTCTTGCATGTGTCATCAAGATATTGAAATGCGAAATCGGACATATATCATCTACGTTATGAGGCGCTTGTTTCACAAAAAGTAACGAGAATAGAAATAGGAATAAATATAGTAAGAAATGAGAATAGAATGTAGCCAACAATGAATCTCATTCCTCTGATAATCTATAGGAATGGAGTATTGGTGAAAATAAGGGAATCAAAATATTACCTCTATTGATTCCAAACACGAGTTTTCATTCCATACCTATACTTTTTTTTCCCATTATCCCAAACAAGCACCCCCTCAATATCGGAAACGAAATCATGAATTAAATTGAAGATAAATAAAAAGACAAGTAAGGTTGGACTTGGATCAAGTCTAAACTATTTGCGAACATAATTATTGAGATGAAAATATTATTGGTAATATTGAAGACATTGTAATTGAAGAATGCAAGATACATAGAAATTAACGATTGAGGGCTTTTAGTAAAATTTTTCTACTTTTGATGTTTTATTTAATTTTAACATTTTTAAAATCACAATTTCTTTGAAAACAAAATTGAACTAAATTGTATTTAAAAGTACTCAAGTTTTCACTTTGAGAATTTTTTTTTTGAGAATGTAAAATTTTCATTACTCAACCCAAAATGGGAATAAACATTTTGATGCTAAGTAATTTCATTGATCAAAGTATGATTTATGAAAGGGTTTAAGTAAAATTGAACACCTTTTTAAAATTTTGATTTTGGTGTATAATTAACTAAAGGATAACCAAATAAGTAAATGATTAAATAGCTTTCTAATAAGAATCCAAGTAAGTTAATTAAAGGTTACTCAGTTAGCTAAATGAAGTTATAATATATAGTAGTTAGTTAGCTGTGTGACATTTAATCAACTAAATAAAATCATTTCTTATTGCAAAATATTTAGAATGTAAAAGTTGGTTAGTTGAATAGGGGATCAGATCTTCTGTTTCGGAATCCCTGTTCCCTTATTCTAAAAGCCTCTCAATCATCAAATTTATTGCAGTGAATGGCTGAGATGACTTTGGGCAGAGGGGGAACATGGATTTGAGAACAGAAGATCTAATTAGGTCGAATAGGGACTTCTCGATTAAATTATATGAATAATTATCATAAGAGCTAGTTTTATTAGTATTTAATGCTTAAGGTTTCATAATTAATGGATATGAAAATTGGACCTTAAAAAAGTTAAATTTATGACTATTAGAGACAAGCAAACTAAGGCATAAACCTTTTTTCTTTGAGAGAAATCAATGAGAAAAGGTTTGTGTCTTAGTTTTCCATTTATTGAAGAAAGAAAAGGGGTAATCGAATGCTCCAAAGTATTTTTCACAAATAAGGTTCCAAAGTACTTTTGGGGTGAAGCTATTCTCATAACAACCTATCTTATTAATTGAATGCTCTCAAAGATTTTAGATTTCAAAACTCCTTTACAAATTTTTTCTAAAAAGAAAAATTCATCCTCTCGGATAGTATCCGATTTACCCATAAAACTCTTTAGATGCACAATTTTGGTCCACAATCATAACCCAAACCAAAGTAAACTTAGTCCTAGAGCTCGGAAATGTGTTTTTTAGGATATTCACCAACTAAAAAGGGCTATGAATGCTATGATCCTACTTTGAAAAAAATATTTGTTTCTATGGATGTATCCTTTTTTGAAACGACACCTTTTTCTAAGTCTTCTCTTCAGGGGGGAGAAAAATAATGAAGATCCGAATTGGGATCAAATCAAAACCTTTGTGAATGAAGATCTTTTCTAGATTCAGAATAATTCAATATTTGAACTTGTATCAAACATCTCACCAACAAAGTTTGTTTTAACTCAACTCAAACAAGACCAAAGTGAAAAAATAGAAGATGGGCTAAGTCTTGTCCCGATAGAAAATAATAACTCCTTTGAAGGAGATGAAAGAAAGAAAAAATTCGGATTGGTTTACACCCGAAAAAACTTGACTTAGGAAAGGATGTCCAAAAATTCCCAGCAAGGCCAAGATTCCAGCTTGGGGCAGGACCGAAACTCTTTGAGTATGCCTTCTCTAAGTGACACTCCCTACTTACATTCCATTTCTGAAGAAAAACCTATTACAGATCTTTATATTCCTATTGCTCTTCGAAAAGGAGTTAGGTCGTGTACTAAACACCCAATGTCAAAATTTGTGTCTTATAAAAACCTATCTCCTGCTTTAGGTTTCCTTTTTAATTAGCCTTATTATTCCCCTTGACCTTGTTTCAATTTTATAAGATATCATTTTTTTGGGTTTGTCTTTATAAAGTGATTAGGTCCATTTCATTTAGTTAAACTTATAAACAATTATATCATATACTTGTATGAAGGCCTTTATAATGTCTGACATCCAAGTTGGCATTATAAGAAGAGAAGTTCACAAAAAAAAAGCTTTCCAATCTAAGGAAAAAGGCCTATAAGGGTTATAAACCTTATTTTCGAAAATTTGTACTATATTTATCTAGTTGCTACTTCATTTGGAATTATTTTTTTAGAAATTATAATGAAAAATATATTAGGGCCCTAAAAGTCCATATCAAATAAGTTTCCCTAATAATTTAGTAATATATTTAGTGCAAAGTGTTTATTATAAGCTCAAACCCAGAAAATAGGATAAAATTAATTTTCTTATTTATCTTGCTCTCATTGTTATATTTATTTAAATGTCCAAATGGCTATAGAAGGACTGGAAGAGAGGGAGGGAGAGAGAGAGAGAGAGCAAAGAGAGTCTTGTTACTAAATGAATTAAGGATTTATAATCCAACAAAACAATAATTTTTAGTTGAAGCAAAAGGCCCTTTAAATAATCTACATAACAACTAAGATAATATTTTGAGTTCAGGACCATTGTGGCCCGATTTACTTAGCTTAAACATTTTCTTGTAATAACTTGTTTGTTTTATTTCTTTCCTTGAATTCTTTTTCAAATCATACTTACAATTAAAATGCCGAAAAATCATGAATGCATATACCTATGAATAAATGCATAAGCAAGACACATGTTCCTCTACGATCAGAGGCCAGTAGCATGCTCAGTCAGTGAATGCAATGAAATCTATCAGTCTGACCCAATATTACCATAATACCCTTTGTTACCAGTAACGGGATGTTACATTTTTTGTTTGTGTATTTATTTATTTATATATTTTTTAATCTTTAGCTTGTTTTGTTTTTATTTTCTTATTTTTTTATTATATTTTTATTTGTACTTATTTATTTATTATTTTGTTAATTATTACAACTTTATTATTTTAATATGTATCTTTTATTATTTTTTTCATTTTTATTTTATTATGTTTTAAGTGGATCTCTCGAAAATAGTCTCACTAATGTTAGGGGTAAAGTTGCATACTCTTGAATCTTCCTTGACCGTGCATATCAGTGAGACTTCTAGTGAGATGTTATTGTAAAAATATTATTTAACCTAATTCACTTTTCCATTTTCATTCTTTATGTAAGTTAGCCTAGTTCTTATTTTATTCAAGTCATTTTCTAACCAACTTCAAAAGTGCTTTGAAATTTTTCTTCAATAAAATTCCTTTTGGTCAAGCTAAGCGTCCATAGTTTAAACTCATTTTCATTTTAATTTCCCTTGAAAATCAATAAAAATATCAAGTCTATTTTTTTAAAAGTCCTATGACATAGTTTAGGCATCTCTAAGTTTTTTTTAAAAATATTTTCAAGTCTCTCCAACATAGTTTATACATTTTTAAATATTTTATTTTAAGTCTTAAATAAAATTATAAACTCTTAAATATTTAACTATATGTCTTTATTTCATATAGATCTTTCTAAATTTGACCTAAATATCTGTTTAGGTGGATAAAATATAGATCTTTTCTTATTTTTTAAATTAACCTCCAGATTACTTCTTTTCCACCCTACCTTGTTTTAAAGGTTGGCGTTTCCGATAAACACAAAATTTCGATTTCCGATCCCATTTATATTGCATGCACCGGAAAACGTTACCAGCTTCAGATATAAAGTCTTTTTGTGTGTGAAGTTGAGTGCCATTAGACATCAGGAGAGAATTTTGTTAGTAGATTTCCTCGTTTGGATAGCTCTATGGAAGAAAGCAGTATTCTCGTCACCCTCAATTAGCCATTTAAATTTTGGATCTTTGTGATTAAATTTATCTACTTTGTTGTAATTAATTAGATGAATTGGTGGGATCTAGATACAAATCATTTTGTTCCTTGTCAAGAGCTTCTCTAGCAGTGTTTAATAAGTGGTGGAGGTTGCCAACATTGGCTCTATGAAACCTTTTGATTTCTTCTATGATGTAGCTGAGTTTCCTGGAGCATTGAAACTGCTTAGAGCCTGTGATGTATGGGTTAATACCCTTTTTAACAACATCTTTAAAACCACAGATACTCATCAAGAAGTTATTCAATCTGAAAGGATGTCTGATTAGAGGCTGTAAAGAATACAAGAAAATCAAAATAGGAGAATTATCATATATGTTAGGTTCGGGAAAGAAAGCATAAGAGCTAGGAAATGTTTGTATTTATTGAGAATTGGAAATTTCTCTGTCGAGTTTCTTCCTTGGGAAAGTGGAGTCTTTATGCTTATTACTCCATGTGAAATAATTTCTACCTCTTGGAAAATCATTAACTTCAATATCTGCAATGCAATTTTTTAAGTCTTCACAAAAAGGTTAGTTGGAATAGCTTCCATATGCTTCATCAAGGTGGATCTTTTTTATTGAAATCACCAGGACAAATCCATGAAGAGTTGATACTTTGATGAATATTCTTAAGCTTATTCCAAAGAGAAGTTCTCCTCTAAGCATGGTTGAAAGCATAAATAATAAAAATATCCAAAAGGAGGCTGTTGCTAAGGATTATGAGTTTCAAATGGATGATTTGCTCGTAGATGTTGGAATTTATAAGCTGAAGATTATCAAAGTTGAAGAGAACTAGGATTCTCCTATTAGGATGTGTGGGGCTGAGTTTGAGAGAACCCTCCAACTATTGGGGAACATGGTGAGGATACAACTGTGATTGTGATTCTGTTTGTTTTCCAAAACTCCCATTAAGAGATATATTGTTCACTGCAACAAAGCTTTTGATTGGTTCTTGCTTTGAAGGGGAACTTAACCCCCTGATATTCCAGGATGAGAAGATCATTTTTTTAGAATAGAAGAACCAAGGTTCTTCTCTTTTTTTTGGCCAGATTTTTTGTTAGATGCTTGTTGGATTTTTTTTAAGAGGAGAAGTAGGAATGGATTCAATATCAAGTAATGAAGTTGCTAGAGGAAAAGTAGTAGGAACCAGGTTTGGATTACTCATAGAATTGAATTTGCTTATTTCTGGCTCTAGTATTGAGTTGCAGGTAACTATGTAGAGGTTATGATATTAATGTTGGAAGTGTCAAGTACATGAGGGTTCTCAGCTGGTTTCTAATTATCAGCCTTTTGCATCAATTGTGAAAAGTTGCCAATGGTAAAATTTTTTCTAGTAGGCGTCCAAACTTCTTTATGTTTGATATTAGAGGGCTTCCATGCATAATTAATCCTGACTTTATCTATGTTTATCTAAAGGTTATAAATATAAGTTTGTATAATTAGTCAAATATACTAAATATTTAATTATAAATTAGGTTTAAAGATATAAAGACTTATGTGATTCAACTATTTTTAAAAAAAATCTCATGTGCTTCAAAAATATATGAAAGTCTTATTTTAGTTAACTCCTTTTATTAATTTCCTCCAATAGAGATTATAAATGAGGGGTCGAGTGGGATCATTTTGTGCATATAGACAATCACGTTATAAGGGGCTAACTGGAAATTAGCAAATTATAAGGTTATAAGGGGTTAATTAATAGGTTTCTTTTCACTTTTGGGGACAAATTCATTTTAGTTTCATTTGCTATGGCATAGACTCTGATCTTAAGAAGTATTCTTCTAGTAATCTCCTTAATGATACTGTAATTGCTACTGAAAATTGAGAGATTAGCTCCCTAAAGGTTAGGATTACAAAACTTAAGCTATTGACAAAATAGGCCAATCATTAGGCAATTATACAATGTATGCTAGTTAATTAATAGGTTTCCTTTCACTTTTAGGGACAAATTCAGTTTAGTTTCATTTTCTATGGCATAGACTCTGATCTTAAGAAGTATTCTTCTAGTAATCTCCTCAATGGTACTGTAATTGCTACTAAAAATTGAGAGATTAGCTCCCTAAAGGCTAGGATTACAAAAACTTGGGTTATTGACAAAATAGGCCAATCATTAGGCAATTATACATTGTATGCTAGTTAATTAGTAGGTTTCCTTTCACTTTTGGGGACAAATTCAATTTAGTTTCATTTGCTATGGCATAGACTTTGATCTTAAGAAGTATTCTTCTAGTAATCTCCTCAATGGTATTGGAATTACTATTGAACAACCTTAAGTTTCTTTCTTTCCAAATGAAATAAACTCCAAAGCCAAAAGCCATTTTAAAGAGCTACAATTCTCCCTTATGATTCATTTTAAGCTTAGTGACCCAGTTTAGTATACTCATACATCCTATAATTGAGGTAAGCCTGTTGAATATATTAAGGATGAGCTTTCAAATTCTATTAGAGTATACTCACTCAAAGAACAGGTGGTTTAGATTTTCCTACTCCTTTTGGCATAAGACAACAATTATCATTTGCCTAGAACTTTAACTTATCCTTTGTCCTAAGCTTTCATCAAATTTTGAGCTATAAAATGAATGAGTCAGAGGGGATGATGTACGAATCCCATACCAATTTGCACTAAGGAAAAGGACTTGTAGGCTTCAAAAAAATTTTTTTTATCAGAGGCAGTGGAGAATCTATTGGACTTATCAGCTTTCTAGATAATAATGTTAAGTTTTAATTGATCAGAGATATAAGAAGGCTAATTGGTTATGATAGGGTCACTTCCTTTTGATGAAAAAGGTCAAGACTAGGTATTGTTTAAAATCAGAGTCTCAACCTTGGAATTGGAGGCAATTGATTGTTTGAGGCTATAAACTTCTCTAACTTTGTGCAATGGGCCTAAGGGATGCTAATTATCATACCATAAATATGCTACCTTGCAATTTTAAATCTTCTGAAGAATAAATGATTGAATTGAGTCTTTTAATTGTAGTATTTGGTAGAAAGTCTAGGAATGTACTTCACTTATTGAAAATGCCCAAATGCCTTCTCTTTTCAAGTAGTAGATATGAATCCATTGCACTCACCTATTTTCTTTATCTATACATAGCTTCCCTAATCTTTTAATGAATAATACTTTGCTCATTTTCTTTATAAGAGTGATTACTAGTCTACCTAAATGTTTAGAATGACATATTAGGGACCATTTGATGCATGGAATCCTTCTTGAGGAGCCAACTCCATTCCATATGAAGCTTATTAATCTCCTTCATAACTCCTTTGGTAATGGCCAAGTGAGAGATCTAGTATGTATATAAACTACATATCACATTAATGACTAGTTGAAGCCTTCCTCTATATGAAAAGCCTCTATTATACTAAACCTACAATCTCCTTTTAATAGTGTTCATTAGTGGACTAAACTTACTTGCATTCAATTTTCTTTAAAGAGATAGGCACTTCTAAGTATTTAAAAGAAGGTTTTATTATTCTTAGCATCCAGTAAAGAACATGTAAAAACTATGGCTTGGGTTAAGTATGAGGCCAAATAAGTTTTTAAAAGCATTTAATGATTCCATTAGAGATTTTATAGATGTTTGATTAGCTTCGTATAGCATAACAAGATCATCAACAAATAAGAGATGCGAGAGCTTGAGTTTTTCACGTCTACAATGGCATTTGAATGAGGGATTCATGTTGTGTAGTAATCCTTGATAGCACTTCTATAGAGATTGCAAATAGGTAAGGTAATAAGGGGTCAACATGTTAATTCCCTATACAACTTTAAAGTTTCTAGTGGCTCTTAATTCACTATAGCAACATAGGACATAGATGCTACATAAGCCATAATACAATTTACAAACTTACTTGTATATCTAAAAGCTATTATAGAATCCTTTATGGATTGCCAACTCACAGAATCAAAGGCCTTAGTGAAATCAACTTGTAAGGCATATATTTTATGAGATTTGTTGATCCTATACAAATATCTTTAGCATTAATAATGTTGTGACTAATGGATCTACCCTCTATGTAAGCACCGTGTCTAGAGTTAATGATTTTTACAAGGATTTTCTTTAGCCTATTAGCTAGAATCTTGAACATCACCTTGTATAATACGTTACAACAAGTAATGAGACTGAAATCATTCAAAGATAAGGTGTTATGAAGCTTTGGAATGAGAAAAAGGTATGTATTATTCAATTCAGTGAGCATCTTCTTAGTGTGAAAAAATTCCATGACAATATTAATGATCCTTGGTCTTAAAATATTATATGAGGCTTGGTAGAATCTACATTGAAGCCATCAGGACCTGGTGATTTGTTAGGATGGAAAGAGAATACAATGGCTTTGATTTCTTATAGTAAGACATCTTTATTAAGGTCACTATGATGATGTGATTGCATTGAAACTTTTAAGTCAATGAGAATTATGAAAGAGGCCTTCAAACCTCCTACTTATACCAAATAGTTTCTTGAAGTAATAATCAGTTAATTCCTTACAAAACTATCGATTATTAACTTCATTCCCCTCTAAGTCCTTTAAATAGATAATTCTATTTATGTTTCTTCCACCTTGGACATTGCAGAGAAGAATTTTAAGTTTTTGTTTTCCTTTATAAGCCGTTGAATTATGGATTTATGATTGAGACTTATCAGTAGCAATCAAATACTTCTCTAGCTCTATTCTTTCTAATTATTTAAGGGATCTTTATCCAGTTTCCTATGGCATTAATTAATCCTTTCAAAAGCCTTCCTTAGGTCCATTTTCATAGGACCAACTTCATTCCTTTGCACATTAATAAGCTCAAACCTAAAAGCCTTTAGTTTTTGCACCAATTGATAAGTCTAAGAGCTTGAAACACTTACTCATTCCTTTCAATACTTCTAAGTTGAATTAAAGGTGTGTAAGGAGATAATTGAAGAATTTAAATTTAGATTAACCTCTGTAGGAGTATGATATGAAAATAAGGAGTTAGTGAAAATTAGAATTACCAGGGAGTAAGTTGAGCCATTGAAAATTATCCATGCACCTGTGTAGCTTCTTTTGGTGAAAATGAATACCTGATTATTTATTAGACCATGTAAAGTGGTGGCATGTGTAACTTAAGTCTAAAAGTATTATAGAACCTATTAAATGGCCTAGCCTCCTAGTGTCTAGAATTCACGAGTCTTGTAGTTTCTTGAGCCTTATCAGGTTTGAGAATGCACTTATAGTCCCCTAATAACGTCCAAGAACTATAAGAGGAGGATCTCATAGCTTTTAAGTCCCTCTATAATCTGTCAGTTCCAAAATCTCAGTTTGTACATAGATGATTATGATGGAGATTATTTTCTATAAGCATTTTTGGTTTAACTCATAGTTAAAAATTGTTCAAAGCAAGACCAATTCCTTATTTTCCACACCTCAAGATCTGAGGCAACTATAATTTTGTCATTTGAATGAGCTTGGTGATTGTTTAATGTAGACCAAATTCCCCTCTGGAAGACATCCTACTTTATTTTGGTTTTAAGTAAACCAACAAAACTAGGCCTCTTCAAATTTAGAAAGTCACTGAGAGCCATTTATTTATTAGGGGAATTAATTCCCCTTACATTCCAAACTAGTAAATTCATTTTAAGAAGAAAGAAAAAAAATTCTTTCTCTTGGATTTGCATCTAGGTTTAGACTTATTCAAGTTTGCCTCCACTTCTTGGTGAGTCTCAACTCCTATAGGGTTGATAGGACTTGGTGAACTAAGGCTTATAGTAGTTCCTTCTCTTCACCTTTAATTTGTCCAAGACTTTTCATCTCAGGATTTATAGTTAGTTTATTTTCCTTTCTGATAGCCTCTAGCATCTCTTGATTTCCCCTACTATTGGACTCTATATTTATTTTAGGCTTTATTAAGATCTGTATGTGTATAAATAGTTTCTCATATTTTTGTTCTCTCTAATTAATCTCCATTGTAGTTGCATTTTGTAAAGTAGCCTATATGTGTGAAGATGGTTGCTCACTTTGTTATTTCCCTAGATCAACTCCATTTACATTATCTAACTTATCTTTCCCTCCCTCATATTAAGTGTGTTTCACAAAATTTTGATTTCTAGATTCTCGTCTCCTTTTTCTTAGAGGTTTCCAGGAATACGTGACCTTAATAACATCTTTAGCTGGGCCTCCTTACATATGAAGTCTCATCAGATTAATAGATTTAAGTAGTTTACTTTTAGGAAAATATAAATACAAACACGCACAAAACCAATCTTTTTCACCAAATTTGTATTCTTATCCAAAATGATATGTTTTTTAAGGAAGCTAGCTAAGTAGCTTGGTCCTTTAGTTGACTAGTACTCTAGAGGAACCTTATGGAGATTCACTCAAAGAGGTATAGAGTTTAGCTTATCCCTATCTAAAGACACTCTTGAAGTCCATCTCTTAACTAGCAATGGCTTTCTTTGGACGTGTTAATGCCACAAATCTATAATCCTTTAGATAGCTTTCTCAAAAGTGAACTTGAATAGAAAGAAGTCATCATCATTTATTAAAATGTTGACATATCCCATCTTCTTCTAGTTTTAGTAGCTCAGTCTTGCACTGAAGTGACCATAGGTCTTTTATCCATAAACTAACCAACCAAGGAGGCTTTTTATTTTGTGCCGCCTATTTAAAAAATTTCTATAAAGAGTGACATTGGTTTTCCTTAATCTGTCAATGGTATATAGCATAGTTTACTAAAGCGAAAAAGATCATTGGTGACTTTATTCCAAGCTGGTCTACTAGGAAATTTTGAGGGTGTGTTCAAGCTTTATCCTTTCTTAAGGGGTTCCTTACTATTGTCAATCTTCTAAAGGTGTGAAAAAATAGGAAAATTTATGGTGGAGTTAAGATTTGGGTTAGAGAGGTTGGCGAAGAAACCACAGGCGAGGATATGTTTTTCCTATAATAGAAAAATATCAGACCAAAAGAGGAAGCAACAAAATTAAAAGAAGAGCAGACAACTAAAAATGTAACTAAAAGGGGTTGCTTCAATTCAGGACAATTGAATCGGGTATGAAAGAGGGGGGGGGGGGTTGGGAGAATAAAATGTTAAGTCTAGTGAGAAGTGAGAACTAGAATTCCTATTCTCTAAGAGAGGATATAATTTAAAAAATCTTTGAAAACATATTTTATTTAATGGTTGAACAATGACTATATTGAGTCTTAAAGGCTATGAATATACGATTTTTCATTAAGTTTGACACAAAAAAGTGTTTAAAAATGTTTTTCAAACCATTTTTAGCTTTCATTGTTGCATTAAGAAGTGTTTGAGCCTTTAAGTTGCAAAATTGAGCAAGCAAGGAATTTTGAGTTATATATATATATATTTTATTTTTGAGTTAGAGTTTTTTTTTTGAAAAAAGAAATGAAATATCTTTAAATAAGGAAAGTGTTACAACGAAAAAGATAGTACAGGGGAATACCCTTTGACTTGTTACAAAACTTAATGTTTATGCTACCATGAAATTGGTGTTTAGTTGGCAACTAATTTGTTTAAATGTTTCAAGAAGATAATAGGTTATAATAATAGTATTATGCAATATTTATTTAGCAGGTAAAGTTCTTTGATTTCATTGATCGTTGCTGTAGTGAGGGATTCAATAGAGATATTCTTGGCTGTAAATCTCCCAAAATTTCTTTCTTTCTAGATAATTAGTACATAAATTCCCAATGTTATCATATATATTTGCTTAACTGACTGAGGAAGAGTATTCTGGGTTGAAAACTATAGTAAAGTGCTGATGAGAGTACATCCACTAGCAGTCAAGAGGCATTTTCTTGTCACATTTTCCCAAATGCTATTAGCAGAAGGACATATAAATAACAAGTGATCCTTTGATTCTTTCTTGAACTAAGCATAAAGGGTAGGATCTATCGACTTCCATATATCTGAGTATATCAATGGTATTAAGCCTATTCTTAATGATGAGCCAAAGAAGAAAAGAGACTTTGGGTGGTAGAGCCTTGCACCAAATTACTTTGTGTTAATCAACCAAAGGATTCCTTTTGTAAGTATGTCCTTAATGGTGGTATTTGTGAGTTAGAGTTACTCTTCACTTTGAGGGAAGATTGAAAAAGGGTTACTTTTTTACTAAAAGAAAAATAATATTGATTGTAAGAAGGGTCCTCTTCACTTTGTTAAAAGAAGAGTCTTATAGAATATGAAGAAGTGTCTTAAGGAGTAAATACAGGTAATGATCATATGTAAAACCACTATAAAATTGGCATCCTTTCTTCTTCTCTATAATTTTTAAATCATTTTTTTGATTTTGTGATAGATTTATATTGAATTGTCTCTTTATATCATTATATATTGATCTTTGTTAAATTGCAACATTAAATAGAAAATAGTTATTTAAATTCACTAGCACCTAATTTGCCCCATTTATTTGAATGTGCCTCTTTATTAATATTTCAAATAAAATTTTTAAAAAAGATCATAACGACATTTAGGTGCATCATTATCTAACTAAAAGGGATAAAATATTAGGATAGTCCCTTTTTTTATAGTACTTGAGAAGTACTAATTGCACTATATTTCTAGCATGATTTGGAGACCATGTATGAGTCAGTTGGTTCCACTTCTACTTTTAGTATTGTGGTTTTTAGTTTGAATTTTCTATTTTTAGTTTCTATTTTTCTCTCAATTAAAATAAAAACCTATTTGATTTTTAATTGCAATGTAGTTATATTTTTTATTACCGATGATAATTACAATTTTATAAAACATATAAAGATAAATTATTTTCAGTTGATTCAATTTATTTTAATCTCTTATATAATATTTATTGATAAATTATAGATAAAATATTTTTATTGAAATAAATAAATTAAAAATTAATATTTATTTTAATATTAAATCAATGTTATTTGAAACATATATATTTTGAAGGTATTTTAAATTTAATTATATTTATTAATAATTAATTTAATTATTAAAATTAAATAATTCATAATTTTAATTAATTAAATATAATATTAGACTTTTAGCTTGTGTTTTAATGATTTTTATGGGATTTGGTACTTAATGTGGATTATATTTTGTTTCAAGGCTTATTTTGGCTCTCTAATGGAGAATGAACAAATTAGTGCAAGTTTGAGTTGATTGGAATTATTTTAGAGGAGGGAATCAGAACAGGGGACCTATATAAGGTTGTGTAGGATTTAACAGTCAGACTTGACAATTTTTTCATAATTAGCTTAATAATGAATAATTTAAAAAATTTTCTTCAAAGAGGATATGGATCAAGATGATTCATTACGAATTTGGTTATGATTTTGATTTGTTTTATTTTCTTTAGCTAAATAATTATGAGTTTTTGATGACTAAGTTAATTTCAACTTCTTCATTAATTTTGATAATGAATACTTGATTTGAATTATAATACTTTATGTATATAGTTTGTACAATATGAATTTTTTAAATATTTTATTATACCATATAAAAATATAAAAGAGAGATAATATAAAATTGTGAATAAGTGAGCATTGAATAAATTCGATTAGCTAGCTTAAGAACAATAAAAAAGGTTGAGGTTAAAGAGTGGTGCTAGTAGCCATTTGAGATAGTGAATTGGATGAGTAACTGAAGGTATTCATATCAAGGTATTTACTCTTATGTAAAAAGGTTAGGTAACTTTTCAAATAAGCTTTAAATGCTCTTGGTTTATGTTTAAAGTTAGTGTTTTGTTTTAAATAAGGGGTATGGCAATGCTTAAAGGTTAAATCATTTTTATCAAGTATATTTATTTTATACATTAAGTGGAATGATGTGAATTAATTTAAGTTTAAAGAAGTATTTAAGTTTAAAGAAGTATGGATTCAATTAAATTGATTTATGATTTGATGCAAACAACTAAGTTCTTAATAGGTTGATGAACTTTACAATTAAATGAATAAGGGAGAATCATGATTGATATATTCAATGTGTTTAATGATTTCTTAAAAGTTGAGGGTAATGACATTGATTTAACTGAGGACAAACAGGTGCTTAAGAGTATAGTAGTTTGATAAGTGCTAATTTTACTATGTTTCTAGCATGATTTAAAGAATAATTAATCTGTGATGAATGATTTATATAGGGTTGGTACTTAATTTGGTTTTAATTTTATTTATAGTCCTTAGTTTAACTCTCCATTGAAGAATAAATGAATTCATACAAGTTTGAGTTGATTTAAAATGAATTTGGGGTAATTTTGGAAGATGGAATCAGAATATGACACCAACAGGGAACTTACATGGAGCTGTACACGGGTGTGTTTTGGAATAAGGAACCAATAGAGGAGAGTGTAAATCCTATATTTAAGCTATGTTCAATATTTTTGCATTTTTTTCTTTCCATTTATGCTAGAGCAATAGGAGACTAACACTGGACTATGTTGGGATAATACGAGGCAATGTTAGACCCGCATTGGTGGTGGGTTTTATACAAAAGAAGTCAAGAGGGTATAAAGCAACATGGGGTCGTTTCTTTATTTTTCTTTATAGATCATCTTTGTTTTATGATAAGTTAAATTGGGATACAGATTTAGATATGATGAATCTTAGGATTTATGTTTTGACTTTATCTTTGGTTTAATTAATTTCTAGTTTTCTTAATTATCCATGTTCTTATAATTGATTAAATTGAAGGAGAAAAATGAAATATTCAATATTTGACTCATGCATTGAGATTTAAAATATGATATGTATGAATATATCATAATGTGGATAAAGAGGATTAAGCTTAAGCTATTCATGATAAAGTTACAATCTTCTTAGGTTATGGTAAAACTTATTAAAAGAGTTCATAGATCTAATTAGTGCATTCTATTATTGTCTTGATTTAAAAGGGATTTTGTTTGACTAAGGTAAGGATATAAGTTATGTCTTAATAGAGAATATAATTGTAACTTAGGAATTCTTATTGATCCAAGAAACTAGAATTATTCATTAAATCAAGATAAACTCAATCATAGTAAATTTTAGGAGGATTCTACATGTAAATATATTCTATTTGTTGATTTTCATTATTATTTATTTCCTTAGATGATTAACTCTTATTTATTTTTACTTATTCCATCACTCGTTTGTTTAGATTAGATAAAAGAAAGATGGTTAGTATTAATATTCATAATCCTTACTGAATTAACATGTACTCGCTCATCCTAGCTATAGTCATGCTATGCACTTGTGGTTAGAACACAATTAGTACTCACTATTTTTATTAGAAAACAATGGAGAAGTGTTGATTTATAGGAAATTATGTCTGAAGGTTCATTCACTCCTATGAAATTATAAACAACAAAAGGTTTCTGTATTAAAGGAAAGATATGATCCTTAAAATAACGACCATTTTTTAATAACAAAGCCAATCTTATATTATATCATTGAATAACATAATTAAAGTCACATATGACGGTAATAATCAAGTTAAAGAGAGTAAAGTAATTATGTTACCTATCAATACAATTTGTTCTAAATAAAGCGTGAAGATAGTATATCTAGCATATGTACAAGATTTATTGATATTATTAATGCTCTCAAAGGTCTAATAAAAACATACACTAATGTTAAAACAATGATAAATTTGCTTAAGTCACTTCCAAAGACTTATAATACCAAGGTGAAATCTATCCAAGAATCTAGGTACCTAATGATGCTACCATCAGAATAGTTCGTTGGATCTCTCCTCACCTATGAAATAAGGCTTAAGGAGACACAATAATAGACAATGAATCTAAGAGAAAAAAAAACCTTGCATTCAAATCCTCTTAAAAGAGGGATCAAGTGAGGAAGGTGAGACATCATAAAGTGAAAGAAATAATAAAGAAATCACCCTTATCAATAGGAAATTTAATAATATTAAAAACTAAAAAAGAAAAGACTTCAAGAAAAGTAAGGTCAATTCAAAGTGCAATTATTTTAATATTATTTTTCTAAAATTAATAAACCTAGACACATGATGTAGGAAAATCCCGGTGTGTGTATCACATACACACGGTGCGGAAAACAAAATTTTTTGTTCCGGGACGTTCCCGAAAGCCAGGATCCATGTGTCTATAT
>JANIPN010000005.1:41004788-41022905 GCA_027478595.1 Erythroxylum anguifugum
CAAATTCTCCAAGAAATTCACCAAGACCTAAGTTCACTCATCACCATCGATCATCATCTTCTAAGGGTGATAGAAGTAGGTTCAAGGCAAGCAAGCAAGAGCAAGATGACAAGAAGCAAAAGATGATGGCTAGGTTTCAAATGATCAACAAGTCAAGAAGGAGAAGAGTGATCCACGAAGAAGAGAAGAAGAAAATCTCTAAAAACAACTCCAAGTAGCTTTGAACAAGTGAGTGTCGTGGATGGCAAGAAGGGTGGCTCAATTCAATGTCTACTTAGGGTAATTAAAGAAATACATGGCTATAATAAGGCCATGTGTCAAGCTTCCATTACTTCCTTCATAATTAATCCATTCCAAGCCTAATTTCCAACAATGAACACTTATCAAAAATTCATATTCCCATATGTCCAAAATTCAATGCCATATGCAATCAATTCTACTACCATTGACCAATTGGTCTGCTGCCCGACATTTTTTCTAGTCCGAGTTTTTACCCCGAAAAATTCCAAAAAATTTTCTAAAATTCTCCAAAATTATAAAATCATTTTTGACACTCTCCAAATAAATTTTCAAGATCAATAATCTATAATTCTCGAAATTGTCAGCCAATGACAATTATACCCAAATTTACCAGGAATGTCAATGTATGTATGTACAATAATTTCATGTGCAACAAATTCATTTTTCACAATACAAACATGTCACATAAAGAATGAACACGTAATTACATTTTTAACCCCTCACTGATCACTCAAAATTCCCATTTTACCCTTCCCGAAGGAACTGGGATGTTACACAATTCCTAGGCAATACATTAGTATCATGGTTTGGAAAGAACCAAAATTTGGTTGCATTATCAACCACATAAGCCAAATATATGGTGGTTAATGGTTATTGTGTATAGATTCTTTGGTTTAAATAATAACTTCAAAATTATAACCTGAAACTTATAAAGATACTCATTATGTGTGATAACACTAGTACCATTTGCCTCACAAAGAACCACATTCAACATTATAGAACCAAGCACATAGAAATAAAAAATCATTTCATTAAAGATCATGTGTAAAATGGGGATATCAAGCTAGAATATGTTAAAACATTACATCAATTGGTTGTCATATTCACTAAACCAATAAGTGAGGATATGTTTTGCATAACTAGAAGAGAAATATGGATGATTAATGAGAATTCTATTTGATTAGGATCTTTTTTTACACTTAATTCGCCTTTGATTATTATGTTGAGGAATTATTACATATCTTTAATATTTGTATAGAGGCCATTTTGGATTGGAAACTATGGTCTCTAATTTGAGAATTGTCTTGATGAAGTGTTTTCTTTGATTCACTCTTGCCTTCTTCCTTTAGATAGTTGATTTCTTTTTAATGTTTCCAAAAATAAGAAGTTATTGATATTAGATTAAGAGAGAACAAATAATTGTAGGGTTTTTATGGATTTTCATTATATGTATTTCATATTAATATTGTACTTTTTTAATTGGTTATTAGGCATGTTTTTTCTAAAAAAATTGAAGGTGAAAATATATTAAATCTCATAAGTGAGCAAGAGTAAAAAGAAAGGCCTAAGGCCTAGATTACAAGCTTAGAAAAGAGCTCCATTCCTAATTGAAAGATTATTGCATAAGTTATAAAGTCACTAGAAACATAATCTTCAAAATAGATTATCTATTAGTGGAGAGTTTAAATGAGCAAGGAAGAAGTAAGTTTCTTTTGCTAGGTTTCATCTCGATTTCATCTATACGCTAGCATCTCCTTTTTTTGTTATAGAGCAAGGTGTCCTTTACACAATTTAGACTAATTTAAAGAAAAGTAGGAATATTTGTTAGTGCTTTCCCATACTTTTGACCATTTCTCTCCTTCTATACTAGGTAGATGGAGTAGCTGAAGGCTATTATGAAAACTTATAAATCTCTTTTTATGTTATAACTTAGTTTCTTGCCCATTTTATTAGGTTATCCCAACTTATTGTTGAACACCTAGAGCCACATCTTACCTGTACATGTTTCCAGAGTTCTGTAAAGTATTGGCATTTAAAGAAGAGAAGTGAAATACTTTCATCCGTTTTCTTACATAGCTCACACCTCAAGTTTGAGTTTCCCTTAATTCTACATTGGGTTTTTAGTCTCTTGTTTGCATCTATTCATAAAATAAACGAGGTTTTTTGTGCATTTGATTTTAACCATACCAACTTTGCTTATTTCATTTCCTATTGATTTTTTAAAAAAATTGAATCATTCATTTCCCTTTTTGTTGATGCTTTATGAAGAAGTCTCTGTTGTGAACTTCCTTGATCTATGCCGGAGCTATATAATGTGACTTGATATGCTTGCATTTTGCAATCAAATTAATCATTATATACTTATAAAAATAATATTACTGTTTCATAATAAAAAATCAATAAAATAATTAATTTATTAAGATGCTAAACTAATAAATATATTATTAATTATTAATAAAATATGATAAAATGGCATATTATTAATTATTAATTATCAATTAAAATAATTAACATTAGATATTAAATATCATTATACTTTTTCAATTTAAATCATGATATATATATATATGATAAATCAGTAAATTAATTTATTTTACACATATTACTCATATAATTTGTTAATTATCAATTTGCTCTTGTGAAAAATCACTCTTATAATTTGTATTAATGGCATACTTAGTCTTAAAAGTAAAATTCTTTCCCATTAATGTCTTTTGTTGAGATTTTAGGGACATTTTAATATTCTAATTTATTTTTATATTTTTATAACATTTCTCCTTTTTCTAGATTTCCTAATTCTAAATTTTCATTTTTACTACTGATAGATTTTGATTTAGTTATTCTTTTAAATAATTATTTTATATAGATAAAAATAATCATAACTTGTAGTATCATTAAATTAGATAATAATTTCTTTATTTTTCATGAGAGATGAGAGAGAAAATTTTCTTCCTTCCCTCTTCTTCTTCGCTTTTATTATGTTTCCTTCTGTAGGATCTGATTGTTGTTGTGTTATCTCCTTTCCTTACTTTTCTTATTTTCTGATTTCCATCTTACTTACTTCCTACTACTACCCTCATTTGGTTTTCCTTTTGGCCTACTCTCGGCACCATCCTGTCACTTTTTGTATTGTTTACCCTACTTTTAACATATTTCTCCTCCTCTTTTGGCTAGACTGTTTATTATATCCCCTTTGGTATCTTTGAATTTTCTGGTTTCATTGTCCGAACTGTGTTTTCACTCTTTCTTATGATACCAATCCTATGATTGTTGGAATGTAAACTTTCTAGGGGTATTTTAGTCTCTTTATTATTTCTCTTTTCTCAACTTTGTCTTAATTTACTATTTTAGCAATGATTTTTTTTTAATTATTCTTTGATACAAGCTGAACCTTTCCCTTTAAGTTACCTACCTTTTACCATAAATGTAAAAGCTAGGTTTCCTTAACAAATCTTTGTTTTGCATATGATCTTTTGATGTTTTACAAAGCTTACCTCAAATATGTGTAGACTTTAATTGATTCCCTGAAGCAATTCAAAGATATTCCTAGAATTGGAATAAACTTCAATATGAGTCATTTTATCTTAGATTCTAGTGTTGATTCTCTTGAAGCCAGAATTAGGGAAGTAACTGGAAACTAGAAAATAAATTCCTTTGATCGATGTAACTGGGTTGCCTATTAATACAAAGAGACTACACTTCAATGAATGAATAGCTAGCTGTAGTGGAAAAGATATATAAGAGATTAGGGTCTTGGACCAATAAGGCCTTATTTTTTAGTGGTAAGCTTCAGTTAATCAATGTTATTGTAACTCACTGCACATATATTGAAGTATAATATATTTATCTAAAAAATGCTCGTTGAAAATAAAGAGAGCGTGATGAGGAATTTCCCAGAGGGATTACTCAAATGCGCAATGTCAAAGTAAGGTGGAAAGCCCATGAAGAAAAGGGGATTAAAAATTATTCTCATAAATACCAGTAATAAAGTTTTAGTGGTAACGAAGAGTGTGGAAGACAAAAAGTCCTTTTATTTAAGATGGCTACATAGCTATATACTTAAAGGTATCAGCATAAGGGAGCTGCTTATCACATATCAAATTTCTCGAGATTGTAGTGAAATCATTGCCCGCTCATAGAGAACATAATTAGAATTATCTAAGTATTATGTACTAAATTGAGAGGTAATTCACTATTTTCTTATGTTTGTTCTTATTTGTGTAGAGATCTTTTTCCTTGGGGCCCCTTTTATACTCTTTTCCTAACTTGATTATTAATTCAATTATTTAATTTTTTGAATAACTAAATATAAAATGTATATTTTAAACATTAATCTAAAAATTTATTAAATAACATTGACTCTTTTAACTTTTATATAGTTGTTACACCTTAACATTTTTAAGAGGTCTTTTGGAATTCAAAATCAATGACTAATTTTCAAATTTTAGACATTTAATTTTGGAGATTAACCCATATAATATACCAGGTCAAATTGTACAAGTTTAGTACCAACAAACAACATAATCTCTTCCGCATAAAACCTTAATAGCTGATAGAGTGGCATTAGAAGGATCACCACCAACCTCACCAAATTTGTCACTGATTTTGCTACCTACCACCCTCCAAAGACATCTCTGATCAGTATTGTCATAATGGTTGTTAATTTGATTTGTGGAAGAAGTTCATGTTGGAAAATCAGGACGGGACTCGATCCCGCACTTAGTGAAATAATTATAAAACTTTTTCTTATTTGACTTCCCAAAGTCAAGATCACTTACAATTCTATAACACGATTAATACATAAATTATAATAAAGTATAAATCATAATTTATACGTTATTCTAAAGCTTGATCTTTTTCTTGTTATTTTCTTCAAATCGTTTCTAAAATTGATTTATCTCAATTGTTGTAGCTACACAAGGGTCTAGCCTCTATGGGTATCCACAGAACATGTTGATAGAACTCTATAACAACTGCAGAAAGGGTTAGGCAAGAAATGCTAGCTTCCTAAGAGTTTAAGCCTATTTATAATAGGTTTTGGACATTTTAGTAATTTAATTACAATTACATTTTAATTTCAATTAAACTTTAATTAGAATTAAAAATAATTTTAATTAAATTCCAATTATGCCCAAATCATATTGATCATTATTTATTCAATATCTTATATTTAATCATAAAGTTTCTCAAACTTTGCAATAAAGTCTAAATTGATTATTTTTTTTAAAAAAAGTCTAACTTGATTAAAATGTCTTTTCTCTCTTTAACCGTTCTCTATGTAGGACCCTTTAGATTTTCAAATATGTAAGAAATGGATATAAATTATAACCCAATAAAGTCTAAATTAATTAATTTTTTTAAAAAATCTAACTTGATTAAAATATCTTTTCTCTCTTCAACCGTTCTTTATGTAGGACCCTTTAGGTTTTCAAATATGTAAGTAATGGATATAAATTATAACTCTACGTCATATTTAGGAATAGATAAATTAAACTCATTTAATTTATCTTTAATTCTCTAATTAAAAGTTTTATATTCATAGAACAAGATTGGCATATAGCACACATCATAACCGTCTATTTAGGAATGTCAAAGTAGTTTTGACTAACCTTTTTGTGCATGATTTTTTTTGTACAATTCAATCATTTCATTATACAAAGTTATGATTAGACAAAGAGCAAAGAATTAACGTTTACTTTATTTGAGTCCAATCATATTAGTTCTCCACCATTAGTAATTGATTCTATTACTAACAATTGTAAACTATTTACAAAGTATTATTCCACCTTGGTCAAGGATTTTCCGAATCAACACCAATCGAGAACAACGAAATATTCTCCTTAATTACTTTAGGATGATAAATCATCTATTGATCACTCAACTAATATATAATTTATGCTACATCTAATGACTACTAACTTAGCTACCCTTGACTAGAATAGGTTATAAGTAGTATCAAAATATAGCAATTCCTATATGAGATAACTTTGGAGATCTCAAGTCAAAAGATCACTTATATAATCATCACAATGAGAATTTTCATAGACACACAAGTAATGTCGCAAATAGAATTATCATATAGGATCAGGTTAGTGAACTTATTCTCTAACAAATACTAACATGTTTATTTAAATACCTTCATACTTTAGCCTATGAGATCAACTACTTTCTTCCTAAGAAAAAATATAACGTGTGCTAGCTTTTTTATGTGTTATTAAAGTTCAGTCTCAATAGAACAATGACTATCAAATGTTAGGCGAGCTTTACAATTTATAGCCCTCAAATATTGCAAGTGCACGAGTTGTGAAATGTAGTATGTGAAGGGTCGATCCCACGAGGAGGTGTGAACCAATCTAATCCTACATTATCTAAGGTTAAGAAATTTAATAAAATGAAAATAAAATTGTACAAAAAAGTAAATATGGGAAAATGATTATCAAGAAATTAATTTGAAAGTTTAACACAAAAAGAAATTAAAATCGAGAAACACAAAAGTCACAATGGAAATCAACCAAGAAAAGTTACCAAATTATGAGAGAGGGGATTCTTCTTATTGTTAATACTAACCTAGCCATTTATATGTTAAAGGGATGTCAATTCTAGACTATCGAAGAAGGGATTACTCTCTCTCGAGTAATAATTACGCGTCCTAATTAATAATCCCTAATTGGTTTAAGTACCGAACGAGCAATCTCTCAATTACCAACAGTCCTAAACCTAATTAGCTTTTAAGCTCTATAATAAACAATTGGGTCTCACACGAGATCTCTTTATATAATAACTGACTAGATTGATTGTGTGATCTATTAGATCGTCTACTCTCATTAACTCGACCTAATCATTTTGCATTTGACTCACCCTTTCAGTTTGTTACCTAAACATGAAAATACAACAATCAGTAACAACACCCAATCAAAATAACACAAAAATAACTAGATTAATATTAACTCAAGGTAAAATCTTGAAAGAAAGTTAGAGCATCTTAATCAAACCCAAATCCATAAATATATTTGTATTCATCTTAACATTCAAGAAAATAAAAAAAGAGATGAAAGAACTACACGTGGAACAGGGATCGGGACGTCTCAAGAAAGCGACAGCCACGAAGACCCACTTCTTTCTCCTCTTTTCCTCATTCTCTCTCTTCTTCTTCTCTCCTCTTGCAGTGTTTCCCAAAATGGTAGATTGCTCCTTTAGGGTTACATCCTTATGCCTTATGTAGTCTTTGCCATTTAAAGTAACCCCAGGGTTTTTCAGGGTCCGAAAAGTCCCTCGAAAACTTAAAACTGAAAGGTTATCTGTGCTATTTTTCGTGCAGGTCACGACACATTGTTTCGCCTTCTGTCAGCCACGATCGTGGCCTTTCCTCCATGCTTCTGTTACGGTCATGGCACAATGGCCACGATCGTGGCCCTGGATTTGGCTTCGGACTTTCTATGAATCGTCTCCATTCTTCAATATTTTCCCTAAAACACTAACTAACATATCAAGGCATCTCAAACACATAAAATTAAAGCTCAATAGGGTGTTTTAACTCACAAAACACTCAAACACACAAATGTTTAACTAAACAAAAAAAATCCTAACCTAAACAAGCACTAAACATTAAATTTACCCACTAAACACATCCTAAACTACCCATTGAAATATTATACAATCTATAACTATCAATGACTAAGAACAATTTAAGGATAATGCATAAACATAATATAAATATCATACTTATATTCTCATTATAATTTCATTTGTAATGTACATTTATCATAAGAACTTAATCATGTACATCTAAATATGTATAATATAACGAAAGTCTTTAAATTCTTTTGTCACTAAACTATAACTAACTAATTGACCGTGGGACATAAACTAACAGTTTATAGTATTTAATAACTGGGATTTATTTGATTTTGATATTAGTAACCTAAGTCAAGGACATAAACTAACAGTTTATAGTTTTTAATAACTGGGATTTATTTGATTTTGATATTAGTAACCTAAGTCAGAAGCTTGGTTCTTTGATTTCAAATTTTGTCGTCAACTTCGATGCTTTTCTTCTTTTTGCTAATGGTTTAATCCTACTTCTCAACTTTCCAATTTTGGTTGCATTTGGTTATTTTCCTTTCTTGATGTATTTGCCAAAATTTCAACTAAGAATTATTGTTGGTATACTCTATTGAATGTTCTTGGGAAAGCATGGATGTATTTGTTTCCAGAGACAATGTATTTGTTCATTTTGATATTATAATCCTAAGTTGGCTTATGTTTTGTTATTATATATATAATGCACAAGCGTATATGCAGGATCATAGTCCAGATACTGAGTTCTCCTTCCAGTACTCATTCTGGCATCATAAGGCTTTTGGTTGAGATTTGCTGTTTATTTCAGCTGCCCCATTTGCCGTGACTGATGTTTTAGAATGGTTGCATGGAGAAGCATACTGTGGTTGTCTTTAGAAATAATATGGGATTATGAACAGAAATGATTGTTTGCACAACCATACTTGGTGAATTAAGGTTTGGTAGAATGGGATACGGCTGCAAGCTCTATGATGCTTTCATGAAATCCAGAGTTGAAGGTTATTCGTCTGGAAACCAAAAAGAAAATAATCTTCGTCTCGTCTCGGCCAAGAATCAGGGCTCAATTAGTGACCTCAATCGTCCAGAGACTAGGTCATGGGATCAGTTTCTCAATCTGAATGTAATTAATGTGAAGTTAAAACAACGCTCTGAAGGCTGTTGTTACTTGCCACTTTCAAGCCTTCCTTGTTACAGGTTCTTTTTACCTATGTATGCATGTGAATACATTAAAAAATGTTATCTTTCCAGACATTTGTTTGCTCGTATGGTTGAAACTTATAAGGACTCGGAGTATTGTCTTAACGATGGTCAAATTTTGATAAGCTGCTTTGATGGTTAAATAAATAAAGTGAACATTACAAAAAGCACAATACTAACGAGAGATGATCATAACAGGGCTATTGTCTTCCAACTTTACTCGAGTCCCATGAAAGCTCTTCTCTGCGTTTGGACGAGTTTGTACAGACATCCTCAGATTAACTGATATGGGTAGTTCCGACATTTTGATTCCACTTTTTGTTCTAGTTTTGGGAGGAGGCTAATGAGCTTCGTACACAACAATGGCATGGGTGAAGCACATTTGCTGATGCTTGATGTATCAATTTATCTCTGACTGATTATGTTATAGCAATCAATGGATTTGCTGCTTCAGTTTTCAGAGGTAAAAATGCTCATGGTTTATGTTTTAGCTGAGTCATTTGAGTGGAAACAAACATCTATCTGCCCTGCAAACATATCTATCAGTTGGCAGTCAACATTCCAAACCAGGCATGATACATTACTTTACAAATTGGAATCAAAATCAGACACCTGGGATTATTTAATATTTCTATAGTAGTTGCAGCTTCTTCCAAAATTATAGATACAACAGAGAATCCTCCACATCAATGCCACGGCCAGTCAGCCACCCCGTGTCTCCCAAGTAACAAAATTGTTGCTTCCCATCAAAACTTAGCCTAATATACTCTTAGGGTGTCACGAACGCACCTCTCCTCACGATTTCTTGGCTTGTGTTGCACTTAATTTTACAAGAACATTAAACAGCCAGCATAAAATTACTACTGCCTATTAATCATTTCCCATATTTAGGCCTCAGTCTGCATCTTTTATTTCTGCTTCAACATCAACAACTGCCGAAGAAGAATCCTTCCCTGAACAGTGTACAGAGGCCAATTTAATAAGTCAGATATTTACTGGTGATATTCACTTCAATAAAACCAACTAAACAATTCATTTATCTTAACCATTAAATGCAATAGGACAACAAATTAAGTAGTATATTTCAAAGTAAAATGAGTTGGAACTAAGAAGACCAAACCATACCTTTCTTGGAACTAGGATAAAAGTCATTATACGTTTGTCCAAACTTTGTAGATTGGTTGGAAAACTTGACAGAGTCTCTCACGAACTCATCATTTACAACTGAAATCCAACAGATATATCATAAGACAGGAAAACAAACGAGGATGTGATAAACAATGTAGTATCAAAGTTACAACTGAACCAAAAAGTTAATTTCAAGACAAAGCAAATTAAAATCACTGTCATCACCCCTCCCAAATACGTAAACAATTGCATACGTTGGCAATTAGATTTTTAATTTCATGTTCAATAAAACACAGCTTAATTAAATGATTTGGATGTATAAGAAAGATAAGTGTATGCATCTTCCATTCGAGGAAAAGCTGAGGTTGCAAAGACAATATAAAGATTTGAAAGCTGAAAGCTGAAGCTGTGATGAAATTGGACAATTTCATAAACAAAGGAAATTGCAAAACATGAAACCTGATGCCACGATGAAAAACACAGTATTATGCGCAGGGAGATACACAGAAATGAGAAGGATGACATTTCTTAAATGGCAGATGAGTCAGAGAACCAAATGCCAAGTGGCATAATAATGGGCATCAAATGTCCCTCAAGAGAGGACATCCTTACCAAATTGTGCTACATAACACCAAATTCCATCTAATGACGGAGTGACTTTGAAAAGTTCAAACTATGACTTCCAAATGAAGTTATTAAGGGGAATCATTATGACTTGTAGAAGACCATATTGTAGCTCTTAGGTATTCACTCCATGCCATGCAACAAAGGCCAAGGGTACAGCAGCGCATGTGTAAATTGTGTGCTATTGCATAAGCTGAGAATAATGTTCACTGAAAGAAGTCGGTTATAGTTACCAATCAAAAAGTAATTCATTAAACCAATCACATGCAAATGGTCCATAGCTACAGTAGTGTACTTCATAATTAATCATGCCTATACAAGAAAGCTGCGGGTAACTTTTCTTGCACAGAAACCTTTCAAAAAATAAACTTTTCCAGAACAAAAAGTCTGAGAATTAACTTCCACCTGAAAATGGTTGACTGCAAAAGGGGCAGAGCTGCAATTCTTCATTCAAAGTAGACCTATAAAACATAGTATTGTGGTCCAATAAATACAACTATCCAAGTGATTCTCACAAAAGTTTATGATAAAAATCGTGGTCCTTACTTGAAGATCTGGAATTCATTTCCACAGTTCGGGCACTAAAGAAAACACAATCAGAACACACAAATCCACTTCAGTTAATGAAAAGAAATGATTGTACAACTAGTTCAAGGAACCAAAATGAACTTGATATTTGAAAGGAAAGCCAAAGATTTGTAGGATATAGGAAACCACAGAAGCCTTACTGTGCCTTGAAGTATATCTCGTCCTGCCCACCAAAGAAAAGCCCCCAAGCCGACTGCAGGTACAATTACTGCAAGGAGCTAAACAAAGATAAATTAAAAAGACATTAGATTGACCATGAAGACTGAGAAGAATGAGAAGAAGTTTTCTGTATTCAACTTAGAATAATACTATAGGTATTTATACAGGAATACATAGGTTTAAACTAGGAAAATAATCCCTATAATCATGCTAAATCCCTATAACTATGATATTTACATTAACTACATAATCCCTAAGGAGCCTACAAAAGACTTGGAGGAGGGAGATAAAGCATGATAAGATGCAAAAGAAGAAACAGGGTAAGGGCATGCACGTTTACCTTTACGAAGAGCAATAGGAATAGAAAGGGTAGAATCAGGTAGTGGTGAGGAATATGGAGACAAAGCATAATGGGTCGGGTCCATGTCCTGGACGATGGGAGGTGCCTCAATAGACTGCTGCACACGTCGAGAATAAACCTGACGAATAACAGGCCGAGAGGGAGAGAAACTACCTGTTTGCTGACAGTATAAATAAGAAAATTGTCTCTTGAATCGCTAGAGTGCGAAGAAAAAGGCATAGGAGAACCAAAGAAGGGGGTATTCTCGAAAAAGGTAACATCAGCAGAGACTAAGTAACGACCCAACAAAGGAGAGTAACAATGATATCCTTTCTGAGTACGAGAATATCCCAGTAAGACATGCTTGAGCGATTTGGGATTCAATTTCGAGACCTAAGGTCACACATCTTGAACAAAGCAAGTACACCCAAAAATTCGAGGAGCAAGAGGGAACAATGTATATGAGGGAAAGAGAAGCGAATATGGAATCTGGCCGTCAAGAACAGAGGAAGGCATTCGGTTGATTAGGAAACAAGTAGGAGAAACTGCATCGGCCCAGAAAACTTTTGGGACCTGCATATGGAACATTAGTGCCCAGGCAACTTCTAACAAGTGACGGTTCTTTTACTCTGCTACACCACTTTGTTGAGGGGTACAATACATGATGATTGATGAATAGTACCATGCTGAGAAAGATAAGATTGAAAAGTATGGGAAACATATTCTTTAGCATTATCACTTCTTAAAATGCAGATGGATTTGTTGAATTGAGTCTTAATTTCAGCATGAAAGGCACAAAATATAGTAAACAATTCTGATCAAGATTTCATAGGATAAAGCCAAGTAACCCGAGAATAATCATCAATAAATGTCACAAAATAACGAAAACCAGATTTGGATGGAGTAGGACAAGGACTCCATACATCAGTATGCACCAAGTAAAAGAAAGACTCAACTCGTTTATTTAGTCTAGGAGAATAAGAAACCCTATGATGTTTAGCAAATTGACAAGCTTCACACTCCAAGATAGATTCTTGTTTAAGACTAGGATACAACTTTCGTAAAACTGTGATAGACGGATAACGAAAACGACAATGAAGTTGCAAAAGGGAAGATTAGCTTGTGCAAGCAATCGATCGAGGTACGGTCTCAGAAGTTGAATCAAGAACATACAGGCCGTTCACCAGACGCCCCTTACCAATAATTTGCTTCGTCCCAAGATCCTAAAAAAGACAATAATTGAGCTAGAAAACAACACAACAGTTGAGACTTTTGGTGAGTTGGCTGACAGATAATAGGTTAAAAGGGAATTGTGATAAACATAAAACAGAGGATAATGGGATAGAGTTTGATGGGTTTGCTATCCCACGCACAATTACAAAAGCGGTAGATCCATTGGCTAAATTAACACAAGGTAAATCAGTAGTAGATTTGAAATAAGAGAGAATACTTGTGTTGCCAATCATATGATCAGTAGCACCTGAGTCAATAACCTAACTACGAGATGAGGTGGAGGCAACAGGGTTACCTGTATTATCCAAAGCTGATGTCGTAGGAGATGACTGTTGCGAATCATGAGTAGCCGAAATTTGTTGATAGGCATTGGTTAAACGAGCATATTCATCCGCTGAAATCGTGATAGAAGACGAGGATGACTAAGGAAAGGGTAGGATGCCATTTTGAGTAGCCACATTTGAAAATTTTCTGTTATTATTCTTACTCGAGTACTTGGGAGGCTTACCGTGTAGTTTCCAACAATTCTTCTTGATATGTCCTTCGACTCCACAATAATTACAGGTGCGAGGGGTGCCACTGTTCCCAATAACATAACCACTATTGTTCCCACCGTTGCCACCGTGATTATTATTTGAAACATTGCTCATTAATGTCGCTGAGTCATTGGTCACCATATCAAAAGCCACAACTCCGTCTTTACAAACTCGAAGCAAACAGTATATACTTTCGTAGAGGAAGGAAGCGTCTCACTAATTAACAATTGTGTGAGTGCCACATCATATTCGGAGCTCAACCCTGCTAAGAAACACTGTACCACAATCTGCTTCTCTTGTTCTTGCATTTGCTTTATGTAAACAACAATTGGAAACATGGGACGCTTTTCTTGAAAGCCTTGTTTTACTTCAGAATAGTACTGAAACAAGGAGCGACCTCTTTGTTCCCCTCGATAAATCTTTAACAATAATTCATGAACATGAGATAGATCTTGTTTGCAAGCATACAAAAATTCCAGATATTCCCATAGTTCTTTGACACTATCACAATGATTCATAACATCATCAACAGTTGGGGCTAGAGTATTTTGGATTTGATTAAACAATTTATAATCCTCCACTAACCATTTCTTCCGAGCAACAGCATCAATCTTAGGAGACGGATTACTAGTTAAATGATCTTCCAAATCTAAACTAGTCATAAATCTGCGAATAGTCCTTTTCCATTGTGCATAATTTTTCCTTCCAATCAATTTCCTATCAGTAATTTTGGACGAACCCAACATAATTTCAATAATAGTCTTCTTATCTCCACCCATAACACTACTCGTAGTCATTTTCCAATTGACAATATTAAGCAGATGAAGGAGGAAAGAAACGGCAGAAACAAAAAAAGAGGATACCTCGGACTGTTTAGAACAAGATGCTTCTCCACTACATAAATAAAAAATATTCAGCAACGCCACAAAAATGTCTCAGCAGCCACACCAACACAACAGAAGGGAGCTACGAAAATTAGAAGCACTCAAAAACAAAAGGGAGCTACGGCCGTCTTTTACACCAACACAAACTAGCAATACCTCGAAACTGACCGGATATTCAAACAGGGACAGAGGAGGCAACGCCGAAGGAAGAAACCGGTTCAGAAGATGGCGGCTCATGCGCCCTCACGCGTCGGTGCGTGGAATTGGCATTTGGGACTAGGCAGCACATGCTGATCACGAGCTCAAGATCTGACGATCGGATTTTAGAGCATGGCCGATCAACATCAGTAATGTCTTATAAAGGAGGAGGTGAGAAAATTTCTCCAAAAAATGTATCACCCACACAGTCAGTATACTACCTTACTATCGGGCAGAAAATGAAAGATAGGAAACTAAAGAAGAGACCTAGAAACACGACTAGGCTCTGATACCATGAGAAGAATGGGAAAAAGTTTTTTGTATTCAACTTAAAATAATACTACATGTATTTATACAAGAATACATAGGTTTAAACTACTAGAAGCCATGGAAAAAGGAGAATAGTGGATTGAAATACCTAATTAAGATACCAAATTGTATTAACAAACAAGTAAACAATATCAAGAAACAACAAAGTGTTTTTATGTCAATGAAGAAAGCAAGACAGGAAAAGCAACTTTCAACCAAACACATTTCTAATTTCAAAATCACACATGAAGATTGCTACTTCTAAAAAAAGATTGTAGCCTACAACAGTCCATCCATAAAATCATCAATATTTGAAAACAGCAACTAAACACTCACTAAAATCATGCTACAGGAAGCTACACCTTTTCAAATTTTGCATTGCATGTAAGATTGGCTTTACTATATGGAATCCTTTTCAAATTTATGAGAGATACACTTATCATGTGTGAACACGTACATGGAAATCATCAACGTATATACGTGTCATATGACAACACATGATATGTGTATATCTCATAAATTTGAAATGGAGTGCATATAGTAAAATTTACATATATGGAAATCATCAGTTTCTTGAAATCAAACATCCTATCCAAGACTAGACAAAGCAGCAAATGGTTTTTATGCACGTATAAACAATTGATTCTGACACAATTAATAGTTTGGAAGGAGAGGTAAGATTTTCCATGTATTGAGAGGCTGTGGGATGCTGTTTCCATTTTTAGGCAACATAAAACTCGCTTTCTTTTTCTATGACCAACTCAAATATGGCTTCTGTTCTGTTCTATTTTTAGATTTTGGTCTTTGTTACGTTGATAAACAGAAGATAGAACAAAGAATTGACCCAATCAACGCCTAGTGTATTATGATAATTATTTTAGCTTATTTCTTACGTTAGAGAGAGCTAGAGAAAATTTATGTGATGCTACAAAGAAGTTTGGTAATGTTTACAGTAGAAAAAGGAAGAGATTAGGCACAATAAAGCAAGAAACTTTGAGGGAAAACATGTATGGAATTCGATTTTCACATAGGCAGAGAATAAATAAACAAGACTCTGAGGGTCGTTTAATGGGTTTTCACTCTTCTCCTGTGTTCGTTGTTGTCAGTGAGGCTTGTTGTGATAGTAAATTAGCTTATTTTGTACATCGAGTTCTGAGGTACATGAGCGGAGCTAGCTTGAGGATAAACTTGCGAGTTTCTTATTCTCTGAGCCAGTTTGTGGTGCTTTTGCTTTAGCTGGCATTCGTTTCTTGCAGGTACCGATTCTTATTTTAATATGATATCTAGTTTTAGTTTTACTCAGTATCTAGATTACAAAGAGGGCCTTATTTTTATCTGATTGTGGGTATTCAAACTGAGTTGCAGAACTAGTTTCAATTGATATGATCAAATACTTTTTGTCTTTCGATATAAATTAGAAAGCTTCCTAAGGTTTTTGAAATGATACGCACATATACAGGTGCATGACGTTCAAAGAAGATAACACGTACAACGAACCTGAATGACGTTATCGAAGCAGGGCAGCACCACAAAGGAGAAACGAAGATGGAAGGTGAAGAACCAGCGCAGATGTGAAGGAGCAAATGGAAGCTACACCTCAAAACTGTCATATGAAGAGCAGATGGAAGGTGAAAAGTCTTGGCTCAATGGTATTATTTCAGATGAAAATGAAAAGTTCAATGGCGTATCCGAGCCGTCTCAAGACGTGTCTCTAGCCATGTCCGAGCCGTCTCAAGAGGTATCCAAGCCGTGTCCGAGTCGAAAGAAATTATTTTTTAATACCGACACGTACAGACACGTGTCGGACATGTGTCCGCCGCGTGTCGGGTAGGTGTCCGTGTCGGACACGTGTCGGACACACGGACACGGCTCCATTTTGCCATGTCCGTGCTACATAGCATGCTAAATCCTTGTAACTATGATATTTACATTAACTAAATAATCCCTATAATTAGGTAACTGCTATATTCTTTAACAAAGACAATTTTGGTGATCTTCCCAACAAGACAGCGGTTCTGGAAAAAAAAAAAGAACAGAAGAATTGCAGACTAAGCACAGCATAATATTAAAGCAGAAAACAATTAAAAAATGAATATTCGGAGAATGAATAATAACCTTTATTCATTGGAGTAGCTAAAAGAAATATCTAAAAGACAATTTCAGGCATATAGACATGCAACCGTAGAATTGACAACGTTCCTAAGATCAATACAATTCCATCAACTCGAATACCGGAAGAAAAAGAAAGAAAGATTAACCAAAAGACAAAGCATGGAAAGACATACCCAAATAGAAATAATAGTGTCAACAACCCAGCCAATAGCATCAAAAACCCAACCAAGCTGGCCAGTCACTGATAGATACGTTAATCCAACAGCCAAAGCTATGTTGCCCAGAAGCCTTACAGGGCTATTGTTATCATTGCCCCCGCCGCCGTTAAATCCAAACCCCTGATTAAACCTCACAAAAACTACCCTCTTGTTCCTCTTCCGCCCTTCTTTTCTAAACAAAATCGCATCTTTTCTCCTACCCACCTCCAGTAATCTCCATTTCTGATTAAAGGCTCTCAATTTAAACCCTTTTTGTGTGAAAGATGCAATCTTTGAACTTGGTCCAGAGTGGGAATAAGTGGATCTTTTGTATACTATACTTTGAAGGGTGTTTAGCGACGACGAATTGACACATAATTGCAGTACGGAAGTCATGGAAGGACAAGTTTGCAAGGATCCTATATCAAACTTTTTTATTTATTTTTCCATTTTCACTTTTATAATGGCCAAAAGAAGAAGATAAAATGGGCTAGCAAGATAGATCCATCAAATTAGACAGAACGAAGCTACAAGTCGACGAATTAGTTTCGACCGTGGGTACCACAAAATCCTATTTTGTACAATCTAGATTGAAAGGTCTAAATATACACACGCACACGTGGACGGATAAAGTCGTAATCTTTTGAATTTTATAAACAATAATATTCATAGAAATTCTAGGTCTATAACAAAAATGGCTTTACATGGAATTAATTGTGTTTTTAAGTTTTGGTTCTCTCAACTACTATCTAATATAACTTTAAGGGGGCGTTTGGTTTGAGCACGAGTTTGAGAATGGGTATGGGTATAATGGTAGAAGGGAATAGGAATGAGAATGGGAATAGGAATGAATATAAAAAATGATGTTTGGTTTGCAACTTGGGTTTCTGTATTAATACCAATAATGTTGTTGTTGTTGTTATTATTAATAATAATAAGATAATTAATTTCGTATAATAAAATTAATAATAATAATAATAAAAGATAATTAATTTCGTATAATAAAATTAATA
>JANIPN010000005.1:41043689-41064462 GCA_027478595.1 Erythroxylum anguifugum
GGCTTCATGTATAACAGTGGATCATCCTACCATCCTATTCGAAGAATAATTGTTTAATAATTTATCTCTTTTTTTTTAGTATGGATCATTTATAAGACATTGTTTGACTTATTTTTATTTTGCTTGGGTTTAACATATTGGATTAATCTTTGATGGATTTTATATGCACACTTTTATGAATAATTTGTATCTGTTTTCACCAATTTGTTATAATTTTTTATCATATATATTGATATGAATAGGTTCTGGTTACCTTAAGAACCGAACCTGAAAATAGGTTAACCGATCCTATAGGTTCTTTAGATTCAGGTTCAGGTTAAGGTTTGTGAAATTGCCGAACCTGATATTCAGGTTCAGGTTCAGGTTATTTATGAACAGGTCAGGTTACCCTACCATGAACACTCCTATATACAATACAACACTACAATATAACAATGGACTATTTTTGCAATTTCTAAAAAAATTTAGGTACTATTTTATAAATTTTAAAATTTATCTGAAACGGTACCTGGTATTGACTAGTACCGGTATAGTACTATACCAGAACCCAATTCGGTACTAAGTTTGGTACGATATTCGCAACATTGGTACTAGCTAATAATATTTGAATTAAATATTGATTTTGTTTTTTAAAGTTTAGAATAAGATGTAGGAGTTGTTGCAAAGATCATTGTCTAACGGAAATGAGACAAATGTAGATGACATTTGCAACAACATGCTTGGTACAAGATCCGGCTACATCAAAGGTCTTGGGTTTGGCCCTAAGCCAACTGCTTCATCCTCATCAAAACCAGCATATGTTGTCCATCTTCAAGAGGAGAACCAGTTGCTTAAGGCTAAATTACAATATAAAGAAGAAAATATAGAACGTAATGAACAAAAGTTACACCGTACTGAACGAAAGTTAGCCAAGCTTGAAAAGATGGTCAAACAAATATTTGGCCAAAATTATGTAAATAGCAATGACGATGAAAACAAGTCTTAGTTTGTACATAATTATTTTTGTTAACGTTTGTAATAATCATTTAATGATATTTTATTTTTATATAAATTGCTTCTAATTTCTAATTATTTTTAATTATAGTTTCATTTAATAATTTATAAAACAAAAAATCTAAACATTACAAACAAAAACATGATAAAATTTTTAATATTAATGTTTATTAAAAAATTAAAAACCTTGCTACAAAGATTTGGCTACGTTTTCAAAATCATCAAAACTTTTTATCTATGTTTCTAAAAACGTCACCGATAACTTTTAATTATGTTTTAAAAACGTAACTAAAAGGTATTTTTTATGAATATTTAATCGTCACCAATACTTTTGGGCTTCGTTTCAAAATTCGTTGCTAAATATTATTACCTATATTTATGGTAATGTAGCTAATAGCATAAAGAAACCAAAGCGTACTAAAATAGCATTGTATCGTGTCTAGTTTCTATTGCTTTTAATTGCCTTCATATCTTAATTTTGGTTACAAATTCATATAAGTTGATCCAAATGAGAGATAAATTGAATGAAAATGGTGTGAATACTGCATGCATGTTAATTGGATTAATTTGTTAAATTTGCATGAAAATTAAAGTTCATGTCACTTTGTATGACAAAAAAATCACAATAAGGATGTCACCATCGTGCATAAGGTGGTGACTAATTAGTCATCACCTGCACGGTGGTGACACTTTTGTCACCACTGTGCATTAGGTGGTGACAAGTTTGTCTTCAGTCACCACCGTGCACGCTTATGCACGGGGTGACCAGCCCTTATGGGGGTGTTAAACATAGTCACCCCTGTGCAAATTCTCATGCACTATTTGTTTTATTACGTAGTAGTTGTAGGATGAAGGGTCACCAAAACTTAAACCTAGACGAGGCTACAAATAGAAAGGATAGGAGGGTGGCGGCGACATCTATCATTCATTCTTCACTCCTTTCACACAGACAGACATTCGAGGAGGTATCGAGAGAGATAGAGAAAGAAGAGAGAAATAGAGTGAGTCGATGAAGAGGAGAGAAACATAACAAAGAGGTGGAATATAGGGACAAAGGTTGAAAGCTAGAGCTAGAGCTGAATCCATTAAACTTGAGTAACCATTCGGTTGGGTGATAACAAGCCGAAGGAAAAGGCCAGAGCTAATGCGGGAAGCATTAGAGGGGCAGGAGACCAATAGCACTCCCTTATCTAATCCTTATTTGGTCATTCTATTTTGCATATGTTGCTTAGTTTCTTGTTTATTTACTTAACTTATTACTTGATACCTTAACTGACTGTTATCTGTTTTCTTTTCATAGTTCATTTAGTATTCATTGTTTTATTGCTTTAATACTTTTTTTGACAGTAACATGGGACTTAAGTGTGTAGAGTTGATGAATTGTGTTTATGCTATGATTGGTTGGCCTCTTTTTCATGAGGATTAATGTAGCTATTTTAGTCAAATATGTATGATTGAGGGATTGTGTTGTTGTCTTATGTTTATTGTGATTTCTAAGCTGAATAGGTGTAATAGCATGATTAAACTTTACATCATTTAAGTATTAAATGAAGGACTGAAAGGAGAAGTTTAATATGGAACGAGAAATTATAAATGTTTAGGTTAAGAATTAGAAATATATTAACTTAAGTAGTAATTAGTAGTCGAGTTTTCATAACTAATTCGGATAATAACTTGTCGAATGTGAGAGCTAGATTTAGTCTATTATTCGAGTTAATCTTAGGGTCGAACTGTTAGTTTCAGTAAGACACCTATCCAATCAATTCCTCTTAATCATGCATAGGAGATTAAATTAGTGAAATTAATACTCAAGAGTTTTTTATTTCAATTTCTACTTGTCTTTGTTTCCGGTTGAATCATTTTACTTTTCATTCTAATTTTGTGATTTTCTTTTAAAACCTTTACTTAATAATCAGGATAGAATGTTTATGATTGCATTTATTTTTGTTTTGTTCAAAATTAATTTAAGTGAACCAATTTCACCTCTATGGGCGACGACCTTGGGTAATCATTACAACTACCTCATATACTTATGAGTAGCATAGCCTAGGTAATATTTAGAACTTTTTGGGCACAACAAGTTTTTAGCACTATTGTCAGAGAGGTGTTTAGTGTTTTGAACTTGAATTAATTTTAATTGTTTTTATTTGCTTAAGTGATTTTGATTGTTTGTGTTTGTTCATGCATGCATGTTTTTTTGTGTTATTTTGTTAACGTGTTTTGTAATTTTTGTTTTTCATTTATTGATTTCCGTAGTTAGTTTATGCTAGGTAGGAGAACTTTACGTAATGAATTCACTTGGTTTATGCTAGGAAGGAGATCGTTGGATAGTGAACCCATCCATTTTATTGATAACATACATCGAAGACGAAGACCTTAAAGGGACTCTGAAGACAATCACTAGGAACCCAAGCGTAAGGATCAAATGAATAACCACAAGATGGGTGAAGGGTAGTTAGTGATGAAGGAGTATGCTAGAACAGTGATTGGTACCGCCACTTCGTGCATACGTTTGGGAGAGGCAGTTAGGAACAATGAATTAAAGGGCATCTATTAAAACATACTGTCATCTATGGGGTTCCCAATAAAGACCCTTTAAACTTCATTCAAGAATTCTATACCACTCTCCAGACCTTTCCGTTCGATGGATTAAACGAAGATCAACTCAGAATAAGATGCTTCTGATAAACATTGAAAGATCGGGCTAAGGCATGGTTGAAGCCCTTCTTTCCGAGTCTTTGACTACAAAGGAGAAGGTGTATAACAAATTCATGTTAAAGTTTTATTCCCATTAAAAGACATCTGAGTTGTGCACCAAGATTGTTACCTTCACTCAAATAGAGGGAGAGTCATTCCACGAGGCATGGGAAAACTTTAAGCTCTTACTGATACAATGTCCACACCATCATTTTCTACTCCACATGCTAAACCAATTCTTTTATGATGGGTTGACGCAATAGTGCCAATACACGGTAGACAATGTAGTAGGAGGAACTGTAGGAGAGGACGGTTGAAGAAACGTATGAAATCTTTGAAATGTTAGGAGCTAATTCACAATTAAATAGCGTTAGGGCAACAATAGGTGGAGTTTATAAAGTTAGCTCAGATCAAGAATTGGCTCTGCAGTTAGTTGAGTTGATGATGCTTGTAAAGATGCTAACAACAAGGCTACCCCAAAATGTTCCAAATCAAGAGGTGTGTGGTATTTGTGGAACTTTTGGTTATAGAGCTAATTTTTGTTCTTATTGTTACGAACCTTTGGCAGATGGGGAAGAACAAGTTAACTCACCTAACGGTTTTCAACTAAAGGAGCGAAATGATCCATACTCGAACACCTACAATCCTAGTTGAAGAAACCACCCTAATTTTTCTTGGAAGACCAACAATCCACCGATGCAAGCTAAGATTTTCCCAAAGGCAATCCTCAAATGACAACCTACCGAGAAAGCCTTCTTTGGAGGAAAGCCTGAATGCATTCATTCAAGTCACAACTTAGAATCAAGAACTAAACAACAAGAGATTCGACTCCTTAGAAGCATTAGTTAAGAGGATTGAGATTCAAATGTGGCAACTTGCAGGTCAAATGCATAGCAATCAAAAGGGAAGGTTGTCCAGTAAACTTGAGCAATCCTAAATGATCACCATTTTAAGAAGTGGTAGTGATTGACAATCATGTTGAGTTTCCTTCTAAGCTGCCTAACGTTGATGATCAAGATAAGGAAAGCCTTACCAAAGAAGCAGATGGGGAAAATGAGAGAAGCAATGGGAGAAACTCTTCAAGCCATATTCAAAAGGATGAATGACTTAAGCATGACACCAAGGACAATGAGGGAAAAAACTGCAGAAGGCGACAGATCCTTATCGACCACCAATTTCATATCCAAGTTGCCTTAAGGAATTGAAACAAGATAAGCAGTTTTCCTATCTATATCGCATGCTTTCTAAGGTTAATGTTAATCTACCCTTGTTAGATGTGATTAGGAACATTTTGGCTTATGTCAAGTTCTTCAAGTAACTAAGCACTAAGAAACAAAAGTTTGAGCCTAACGAAAAGGTGCTAGTTTTGGAAGTAGCAAGTGCAATTCTACAGTCACATTTACCCCCAAACTAAAAGATCCAGGATGTTTTATCATGCAAGTATCTAAGGGTAATGATGATAAGGTTAAGGGTATGCTTGATCTTTGATCGGGTGTTTGATGTGTGTAAGTTTTAATAAATAACCCTCGATAATCCACAAGCGAATGGTTCATTAGCGTAGTACTTAAGTTTTAAATGCTCAATTTGTGTTGTAGTTTTAAACTGCAATTTTCCTTTTTCCTACCCTTAGCTCTGCCCCATTACAATCGAAATAAAGACCTTCGAATTTATGTTTGTGTTTGAAATAAGTGGTGGAGATTGGATTAGTAAGCAAGCTTAGGGTAGATGCCTTACATGAAATAAATGATGAGTGAATACATATCCTACCTTTGAATACTTGAGAGGATGGAGAGTGTATTGGGTATCTATCACATTTGTTAATGGTTCTTTGAATTAAAGTGCCTGTTGATTTTGGCTAAATATGCGAAGAATATCTTGTTCATATAGTATTATGAGTTTCAAGTTCTTAGGTTGTGTTTATTGAAATGATCATTGATATATTTGACTATTATTTGAGAAAATTGTTGTTTCCATTGTTTGTTCTTGTGTTGTCTAGTGTTTTTTTGTTTTGCTTGAGGATAAGCATATTTTAAGTGTGGGGAATTGTTGTGTCTAGTTTTTATTTCTTTTAATTGCCTTCATATCTTGATTTTGGTTACAAATTCTTATTAGTTGATCCAAATGAGAGATAAATTGAATGAAAATAGTGTGAATACTGCATGCATGTTGATTGGATTAATTTGTGAATTTTGCATGAAAAATTAAATTTCACGTCACTTTGCATGACTAATGGGTCACCACTTACACACACACCGTGTAGGTGGTGACTAATGGGTCACCACTTGCACAGTGGTGACACTTTTGTCACCACCGTGCATTAGGTGCTGGCAATGTTGTCTTTAGTCACCGCCATGCAAGCTTATGCACGGGGTAACCAGCCTTCATAGGGGTGACAAACATAGTCATCCCTATGCAAATTCTCATGCACTCTCTATTTTATTATGTGGCAACTGTAGGTTGAAGGGGCAAGAAAACCTAAACCTAGACGAGGCTATAAATAGAAAGGATAGGAGGATGATGGCGACATCTTTCATTCATTCTTCACTCTTTACACACAGACAGACATTTGGGGAGGCAACGAGAGAGATACAGAAAGAAGAGAGAAACAGAGTGAGTCGGTGAAGAAGAGAAACATAGCATAGAGGTGGAAGATAGGTACAGAGATCGAAAGCTAGAGTTGGAGCTGAATCCATTGAACTTGAGTAACCATTCGATTGGGTGAGAAGAAGCAAAAGCAGAAGGCGAGAGCTAATATGGGAATCTTGAGAGGGGCAGGAGACCAACTGCACTCCCTCATCCGATCCTTGTTTGCTTATTCTATTTCTCATTTGTTGCTTATTTTCTTGTTTATTTACTGAACTTATTACTTGTTAGCTTAACCGACTGTTATTTGTTTTCTTTTCATAGTTCATTTAGTATTTACTGTCTGTTGACAGTAACATGGGATTGAAGCGTATGGAGATGATGAATTATGTTGATGCTATGATGGGTTGATCTCTTTTTCTGGGGGATTAATGCAACTATTTTAGTCAAATATGCATGATTGAGGGATTGTGTTGTTGTCTTATGTTTGCTGTTGTTTTTTAGCTGAATGAGTGTACTAGCATGATCAAACTTTACATCATTTTAGTATTAAACGAAGGCCTAGAGGAGTAGATTAATATAGAACGAGAAACTATAGACGCTTAGGTTAAGAATTAGAAATATATTAACTTAAGTAGTAATTAGTAGTCGGATTCATAATTAATTTGGATAATAACTTATCGAATGCAAAAGCTAGATTTAGTCTATTATTCGAGTTGATCTCAAGGCCAAATTGTTAATTTCAATAAGACAATTGTCCAATCATTTTTCCCTTAATCATGCATAGGAGATTAAATTAGTGAAATTAATTCTCAAGAGTTTTTTACTTCGATTTCTACTTCTCTTTGTTTCCGGTTGAAACATTATACTTTTCATTCTAATTTCGTGATTTTCTTTTAAAGCCTTAACTCAACAATCGGAATAGAATGTTAAGGATTGCATTTATTTTTGTTTTTGTTCAAAATTAATTTAAGTGAACCAATTTCATCTTCGTGGGAAACAACCATGGGTAATCACTATAACTACCTCATATAGTTGCAAGTAGGATGACCTAGGTACTTTTTAGAACTTTTTGTGCACAACACATTGGCGATGATTTCGTTTGTCCTCGCCTATCTCTTTTGGCTATGTATTCGGCTCTTAGCGAAATTTAATTTGTGACGATTTGGTAAAAACATCGCCCATAATATTTTGCTACTGAGAAATTGGTATCGTCATGAAATATTATCAGTGACGAATTGACTTTTAGCGACAAAAATTTTCATCACCAAAAGCCCCTTATGTTATGGTGTTGGTTAGATGCTCTAAGTATTGATTAAAAAATTCTAGTAGGCTCGTGATTGCTTATAAATGTAGGACATAAATATACTCTATTCACGCTGATTATTGATTACAAAAATTCCTTCTCATTCACTTCTTTGCATTTTTCTCAATTGAAACCATTACACACTAAGCATTCCTAACGTCAACGCAGAAAATGTTGCATTAAAATTTAGCTTTAGTCTAATTGTTGAAAATTTTCTTCATTCACCTGCACATTAAACTTTTGAAGAACATTCATATCACGTGGTCAAGAAGAAGGTGGAATTTTGCTTAAAAGGCGTAAGGACATCTGAATAGGAAATCACTGAATTTAAGAGCTGAAAGAAATTACAAGTTGTTAATGATCAACTTACTGTCATGCCATAGTCATTAATTCATCACGGCATGTTACCGTAGCTTCAACTTTCAAATACCTTTCTCCTGATATTGGATAAAAATAATGAAAAGGCGAAAAAGAATTACGAAGTCACAACATTATAAAACTAAGCTGTTCGATTGGACGCGTCAAACTGTTGAGCTGTAGAGATTGAGCACGTGCCTCACCTGATAATGTAATGTGACGCTGCTGCTACTATCACCAACTCAAAACAATAAAAAATGACATCACTCCTTTATCGGACAAGTAGGCGTCAGAAAAACTCAGTTAATTGAATCATATGACCTTGAGAATTTCTCCTAGAACTAGACCCCACTGAGTCCAGTGAGTGCCACCCTGAGTCAAAATTGTGACCAACCAACATATCATATCTCCTCTGATACCTATGTAAATCCATAGGGAAAGGAAACACACATAACCAAAATCACACCTGACAGAATACGGCAAATGGATCTCGTAGTGGCCCATCACATGACAACTCACTTGTACTCCCGTCAATGAAGGTTCCGTCAGCAAAAATCACCTAATTAATGGTGCATCAAACACCTTATATTACCCTAAACAAAACATCATCCCCATGGCCTAAAACCTTCAAATTGGGAACTAGACAACATATGAATCATCTTAAAAATATAGAGTACAGTTCCTGGAGCAAGCAACTATATCAAAGAGAGCAACAATATTAACTCTAGGCATGTCAGATGCAAGCAAGAGAATTGCCCATGACAACAAAAATAATCACTCAAATGATCCTAATAATAAAGGTATAATGCCCTTTAACATGGAATACCAAGAGCTACATAAACACAAGGGTTGGCAAATAACTTATACAAGAACGTGGTAGAAAATGAACAAAAAATATGGTCAAACCTCTGATGCGTATCCTGGAGTTCTCCCCGCAACCGGTTTGGTGAATGAACCTACCGGCGAGCTTCTTTGCACAGCTTCACAAAATGCAAGGAGACGCTCACAGTTTCCAAGCTGCACTGCCTGCAAAGCATTTTAAGATTATGTGAAAATCATCTTAACTTTCTCTCTGTCTCTGTCTCTCTCCCCAGGTACTCTTCTCAATTACTTTTAAGCTAATAATATAGAAAGACCCACTAGAACACAAAAGATGAACAACAAAAAGCTTCAAAATTCCTACTAGGTTCATGCAGAAAGCATCTTTGAACTAACATATCCGATCATGCAAACATTTTTATGCTGAGATACTGTCTCTGGAGGCTCTGACTAGGTATAATGAGAACACACCTGGACTATATCATGACGGATGACACGAGGTAAGGGCTGCACCTTGTACCCTTTAGATGCCATGACTTCAGCAATTAGTAAAGTTCCCTTCAATATAGAAGAAAAGTTTAACTCCACTAACAGATATTGGACATGTATGTAACCAATGAGCAGGCAGCCCCACTACCTTGATTGCCTCACCAACCATTTGAGGTGCAAGGAACAAACCCTGGAAATATGCTCGCATAACATTGCCAGGTGTTGAGCCACATTCTAATCCAAGCCCTGGTGCAGAGAGACGAGCTGCTGCTGCTTCTACCAAGCTTCTTCTCCCTGCAACATATCCACCACATGGCGCAATGGTTCCACCGGGATTTTTTATCAAACTGCCAGCAATCAAATCTGCACCCTGCCCGCCATTGATCAGAAATACTGTCATCTTTCATCAGGCAACGAAATGAAGAATGGATAACATACCACCATTGGAGGTTCAATGTTTTCAACGAATTCACCATAGCAGTTATCGACAATCACCAAGCAGTTAGGATTCTGCACCTGCAAGCATATATGTGAGACAGATTGATACAATAAAAGTCCCAGGAGTCATAAGGTGTGAAATAATAGTGCATGGTCAATGCATACGTGCTTCCATTATAAATTTGCACCAATATACTGGGGACCAAACATATCAGGCCATAAGGATCATCCTGTCAAAAGTGAAGGAATGTACTGTCCAATGTGGGACAGTAAAACCCAACAGTTTTTGTCTATAAAATATTGGCACTGAAATATGATAGATCTCAACAAATATAAAAGCTCTCACAAAGGGATTTTGCTGCTTGAAACACAAAATTGATGCACTCAAGAAATCACAAAAGGCATTTTATTTTGGTGTACCCAGTAAGTTTAGATAGATCAGACAAATTTACAGCAAGAACTAAGATGCCAACAAGGTTACCTTGATCATCTTTATAGCTTTATCAATTTCATTCACACTTAAACTTTGGCGCCACGAATAACCACAAGACCTCTGTATGAGGGCACATTTTGTATGAGGCTTTACAGCACCCATCAAGGCATCCCAATCAAGTCTATCCCCTTCAGCAAGCTGCAAAACAACAGGGTCAGAGAATTTCTGAGCCGAAAATGAAAAATTCACTACGGATATTTCCTAGAAACATACAGGAAGTTCTCGGTACTCCACTCCAAAATCTTTCAAGGAACCCAGTCCATGGGAGTCCCGCTTTCCAATAACTTCCTCTAATGTGTCATATGGAGCACCAACAACTGCTAAGAGCTGAAAATTATATTAGTCGAAACAACTTCCAAAAATCATATGACTGTAGGACAACCATAAGATTATAGAGGAACCTCATCTGAAGGAAGAGAACATTAAAACAATCACTCACCTCATCCCCTGGCCTCAAAATTGCAAATAAAGCACAAGTGATAGCATGTGTTCCTGAGAAGAACTAATAGTACAGGAGCAAAGCTTTAGTCTGTAGCATTTACGAAGGAATAAAAGTAATTTATAAAGATAAAAACACGAGATATGTCAAACCTGCGAGCGAACAATAGCAGACTCAGAACCCACAATATGTGCAAAAGCTTGGTCAAGTGCTTCACGACCACCAGCCTCATCATGACCATAGCCCGTGGATCCACCAAAATACTGATTTTATGACAAAAGCATAAACATGCTTTTATGGTAACATAACCATTTATCAACACCCAGAGAGGGCAGACACTTCCATGTAATCTACACTACCTTAGCTGGACATGTATAAGCCAAAATACCACACTGAAATCTGAGATGCCTATGTTAGTCGTTTTAGTACACCATCTTTCATTCATCAAAACAGCCCTTGAAGACATTGTGCAAGTGCTCAAGTTCATAAAGAGCTATCATATGTGCTCACAAAGGATGTATTGAAGAAACTAATTATCAATGATGGATCTTATAAAACAGAAGATGTCTATGCATTGCTTGCCATTTCATCTGCTTTTACAATGAAATTGCTATGCATCTGCTGTGGACTTATTTTTGTCCCCAAGCATGTTAGTCCATAGGAAAACATTCAAGACATAGAGCATTACCAAACTTTAGGGTCAAATAGACCAAATACTTGAAGCATCACCAAACATAATATTTCCTTTTTAAATGATGTCCTCTTGTTTATATGGTAGTTGCTAGACATACAAATTGATAACTATTTAGGGAGTAAAGTGAAAAAAGGCTAAATTACAGGATGTTTCAATATATTCTATTCTTTAATGTATATCGACCTTCAAGCACATTACATTACTCTTTTGCAGGTTAAATTTAGAGTATGTCTACTCACATGACTCCCAACTCGAGCAGTTTGGAAAGCTCTTAGAACACGGGTTGTATTGCATGCCACCAAATTATCTACAGCCTGAAACTCTGAATGCAAGGAATCCACTGCTTTCACAACCTACCCACCAGAAAATAGAAGAGGTCAGTTGATGAGTGGAACTCCTACAAACAAACGGTCACCTAAAAGAGTGACCCAAAAGCTTTTCTAAATTCTGCTTACTATGGGCAGAATTGAAATATGAAAAAATTTTCAGATAGCTAAATTGCTTAGGCTCTGATACCATGAACCAAAGAAAAAAAATGCGTTTTACTTAATATTTTTTATACAGGTAAAGGTTCATATATATACAAATTGCTCAACTACTAATTAGTTAAGTAACTAAGCCTTAACATCCCTATTATCAAGCTATAAAATGTGTGATAATCTAAATAAGTATTTCTTTCTAATGTTCATCTTGTACCAGAAATTAGACAAAACAATAAACAAAGTTGACAGTAGTTTTAAGGCACGAGTAAGAGCTGCTGGAAATAGCCCGGGGAAACAGAGCTACGAGGCCAAATAAATTTGCTATTGTTTAGTGCCATGTTCCAAGTAGTTCCGAAGTGTATTAAACATATAATGGCATTGAACTATTGATAATTCGGGTTAATATGAAATATTATTCCTTTTTAATGGAGAACAATTTTACGGACACAAGGCATTACTGCAAGATTTGATTTGTTTTTCAGCTTCTCCTCTCATTTTCTCCATCTTCTCAACAACTAATCATATCAATATCCCGAGTTTCTTAACAAAATAAATACAATGACATCAAATGAAAGCACCAACTTTAGATCATCAAACAGAGACAAGTGTAGCTGGATTGAAGAGATAAACTTTTTGTCCGTATTTCATCCATCCAATCAGCAATCAAACAGAAAATCACATAGCAAATGGGCACTAATACTTTCTTTGCATCCAAACATGTAAAAAAGAGGAAAAATATAAGCTTCCTATATTTTTCAGGGGGAAAAAGAACAAAGCAGGTTAACAGCGTCAGTTTTAATCTCTTATTACCTCTGGTACAAATGGGTTGTCATGATGATGGAAGGCAACTTGGGAGCTTGAACAAACATTAACTCTGGGAGTAGGTGAGGAAACTGCCACGGAATGCGCAGGACAAGCAGGGAAGGCGGATGATAAGACCCATGCCTTCATTCTTCAAGTCGTTGGATAGTGATTTTTGAAGAAATGGCGTGCCACCCTATCCTTCTAAAATTAAAATTAATAATTTTCACCCAATACGCTTTTAGTGCGTAATGGCATTCCCCAATTTCTAATTTTTTTTTGAAGTTAAAATAAGGAGATATTTGGAACCAGGTGAATTGAATTCAATTCACCTTTTTAGAACAGAAAAATAACCATGAATTAAATTCGTAGGAGGAATTGAAACCCACTCTCTTTATCAATTCAATTCAATCAATAATTCACGTGATTTCAATTTTCCAGTGCTGCTAATCTTCTTTTTTAATGTTGAAATTGGAGTCTTCCCATAATACCCACACTCAACTTTAACACAATAACCCTATCACTAAAATAACCCACAACCACTCTTTTCCTAACAGCAGACCCACGCAACAGCAGCTTCCCTCAACGTAGCACTCCTCTTCACACAAATATGGCATGGAAGCATATGTTCACTTCAAAACTTTTTGACTTTAACATGAATTGTCTATAGCACTTCTCGTCCTAGTTTTGGATTAACATTCACAGATTCCAAATCATAATTGATAGGATATAAACTTCTTTGAGATATATAATAGCATGAAATGGATCCAGGTGGACTATGGATTAGAGTATATAACTGAGTTTTATATGTCACTAGTTTCACCAATCAACTTTTGTTTTCTTTTCAGATGATTATGTTGTGCAAGTCCCATATGGACAAGGATTGACAAATGAAATTATCAAGGGTAAATGTGTCATATGAAATAATTGAATTCATTTTGATTGTGTTCCAAACAGTGTAATTAAATTCAATTATAATATTACTGGATTTGTTCCAAACAGTGTAAATTGAATTCAATTCAATCTCAATAATGTAATTGAATCCAATTCATTAATGAATTCAATTCGAAGGTTTCCAAATACCCTAATCAATTGAATCACCAAAAAATAAGAGAATATAAGAACATGCCCTTATTTATAATAAGTTAGAGTCTATTTCATTTTCTACCTAAAAATTATTTAAGAATTTGTAAGATAATATATGACTTCAACAAGTTACACAACATAAAGCAGGTTGAGTGAGACTTTGGAAGTTTTCTAATCAGCTAGCTTCCTTGGTCTATTAACATTTAGAATAAGATTATGTATTGCCGTTTGAGGGAATTGTCACATAATCCTCTTTTGTTTGAATGGCTTTATAAGAGTTGGAAATCACTCTAGCTTTTCAAATCCACTCTAATTGTGATACCAAAGCCAAGTGTTATTCTCATTTCCTATAATTTCTTTGAATTCGGTTCTTATAAGCTCCTTCAACCTTATCATTTGATTTAGGGTCCAAAAGCTATCATGCTTTTATTTTATACTTCAAAATCTAGTAATTTTTCAGTGATAGGAGTGTATTTATGTAACATCCCATTTGCATACAAAGAGTTAGAACCTTAGATTTTTGTAAATGAGAAATGGAAATAAGAGATAAGAAAAATGCATTTAATACTTATGCATAATAGTAGCATACACACACATGTGAATAGATTTTCATACACATTACAATGGCTGTTTATGCACTCATTTGATATCTTCCAGGTATAAAAGATTTTTTTTTATTAAAGTGATTATGATGTGAATAGCGAATATATATGCTTGAAAATTGATTTGGTATATTTTATTGATAAATTAGAATCTTTGGGTGAAATCTGAGAAAAATTCTGAAAATTTGAGAAATGTTTAGACTAGGAAAAAAACGTGAAGTGATAAGATAACTGATAAATGTTTGTAGAATTAAATGTCAAATGGCAATAGAAATTGTTGATAAATGACATTAGGATTTAATGACGAATATCATAGAAAATTTGGTGATAATTGGATTAGAAATTGGAGACAAATGAACTAGTTGAGAAAGAAGATTCATTAGAAACCATAAGGAGGTGACATGCTTGCCATGTCACACACTCATCCGCGATATTTCCTTTCATTTGAAAGACTATCCTTTGTCTTTCATTTTCATTTGATGCTTTCTTCTTCTCTCTTCATTTTTGATCTTCATCTTCTACATTTCTTCTTCATTTCCACGGTACCTTCGACTCTTGACATTGTGAACTTTGCCATCATTTTTCACATGTTTCTTTAAGATTATGTGTCTTCTTGATGGAAGAATGGTCTGAAAGTGATCGGAATAGGCTCTGGTGGTTATTGGAAAAGTTTTGTGCAATTTGGTTTTTATCGGGTAAAACTGGAATAGGACATTTGAAGGCTTTTCTGGGTTAATTGGCTGGGAATTTGATTTCTAGGAAAGAATAGAAGTTGTAGAAATTTTTGTGAAATACAATTTAGAATCAAGAATCAGGTCAAACGGATAAGGGAAGGTCGAGTTAGGTTGGTTTTTCTGAACATATATCTGGCTGGGCGGGTGATTGGCGATGGATGGGAAAACTGAAAATTTTGAGATGGCTGGAGTTAGAACTAGGTAGAAAACCCTTCTCGAGAATTCTATTTAAGAAGTGAACAATGCTATGGCTTTGGAATCACCTAAATTGGACAATACATAAAAAGTTATGAATTTGCTTGTACAACTGGTCAGACAAAATTCTAGTGATCAAATCAAACAGAACAATGAACAAAGTTGAATGTTTTCAGAAAACAAACAAACCAAACGATTGTTCTTCAGAGAAACAATCAAAACCCAGACAATCTCTTGCCAAATTGAGAGAAAACCTCACTCTTCTTCATATATATTTTTCTGAAATTCAAAATAGGAAAACAAAAAGCTAAAATAGGAAATTTTTGGGCAGCCACAAGAATCGGCTCCTTGTATTTCTAATATGTAGTTTCAGCTCATTAAAACAAAAATAAAAGTTGTAATAAAGTCTCACAAAACAGCCAATTGAAACAAACCAAAATAAAGTCTTCAAACTGGACCAAATACACTAATCCGGGCCACTATTAAACATGAAATAAAACAAGTGATAAACCGGACCAAAGTCAATGAAAATAAATGTCTTAAAAATTATGCTAAGCTATTCGAGCTCATGCTCATCAGGTCCATAGACACACATTTTGAAGTCTCCAAATGGCTTCAAAAGGACTTGGAATTGTAAGAACAAATTCAACCCAATTTCTGCTTCCTCCATAACTTCATTAGGCTCACTTGCAGCTTCTTGAACTTGTTTCATTTCTTGTGACTTTTCTTCAAATCTCATAACTAGGACATCAAGAATAGCAAGCTTTGATGGCCCTCCATCATCCTCTCCCTCTTGAGAACCAGCCTCACTAGAAGAATTTGAATCAATCATAGTATCCTCCACATAAAGCTTTAGATCACTTACGTTGAAACTGTTTGACATTTGACAATAGGCTGGTAACTCAATTTTGTAGGCATTGTTGTTGATCTTCCTAAGCACTTTGAATGGACCATCCGCCCTATCACTAAGCTTGGACTTCCTAGCTTTGGAAAACCTTTCTTTCCTCAAATAAACCCAAACTAGGTCACCCTCATTGAATTCCACCGGCTTCTTCTTCTTAGCTTGCCTCATGTAAGCTTCATTATGCTTCTTATGTTCTCTTAGACCTGTTCATGCATTTTAACAATTTCTTGGGCCCTTTTCTCAACTACAATGCTTTGAAAAGGCCTATCTTGAACAAACGGAGTTAAGGAAATAGGAGTCAATGGATTTGACCTATAAATAACTTCAAATGGTGAGAATTCGGTTGACTTTGACTTGGAACAACTATAAGCAAATTCGGCTTGTGGCAACATGGCATCTAAATTCTTTATTTTTCCTTTCAACAAACTCCTCAAAATCCCCCCTAAAGACCTATTAACCACCTTGGTTTGGCCATCTGTTTGTGGGGGGAAAGCTATGCTACATTTGAGTTTTGTCCCAAATCTAGCCCAAACATTCTCCAAAAATGACTTACAAACTTTACATCTCTATCACTCACAATACTTCTTGGAATGCCATGCAATTTGACAACATTATGGAAATACAAGTCCATCATATGTTGAGCATCATTAGATTTAGCACAAGGAATGAAATGTGCCATTTTAAAAAATTTGTCTACAACAACCATAATGTTATCAAATGCCCTCCTAGTCTTAGGCAAACCTAACATAAAATCAATGCTCACATCCTCCCAAGGTTTGTTTGGTGTAGGTAAAGGTGTGTAAGGGTCGTGGGCTTGGGATGTCATCTTTGATCTACTACAAGTATTGCAACCACTCACAAGCCTAACAACTTCCCTAAACATCACCGGCCAATAAAAGTTAGAATGGGCTTGTTCAAAGGTTTTATCCCTCCCAAGATGGCTAGCTAGCCCTTCCCCATGGACCTCTCTCAAGATTGCCTCACTTAAAAAACAATTTGGAACACAACAAGAACCATTTTTAAATAAGTAACCGTTATGCAAAACAAAGTCCCTAAATGCACAATTATTTTCCTTAGTCCTAGTAAACATTTCACCAAAATCTTTGTCACCCTCATACATCCCCCTAATGTCATCAAAACCTACAACATGTTCATGCATTGAACTTAACAAGAGAAATTTTCTTGACAAGGAATCGCCAACAACATTTGTGGTCCCTCTTTTATACTTTATGACAAAGTCAAAATATTGAAGAAATTCAACCCAAGTAGCATGTTTGTGACTTAGGTTGGCTTGACTTTGGACATATCTTAGAGCATCATGATCAGTGAAGAGAATGAAAAGGTTGGCCAACAAATGAGGCCGGAAATATCTAACAGCCCTAACAATTGAATAAAACTGTTTATGATAAGTTGTGTATCCTTTTCTAGCATCATTGAGTTTCTTACTAAAGAATGCAATTGGTCTACCCTCTTGGCTCAAAACATCCCTTATTCCTACCCCACTTACGTCACACTCAAGTTCAAATGATGCACTAAAATTAGCTAACTTTAAAACAGGTGCCTTTGTGATCAAAATTTTCAAAGTGTTGAATAAAATAGTGGCCTGACTTGTCCACTTAAAATCACTTTTTTCATGCATTTGGTTATAGGAGCAGTTATAGTACTAAAATTCCTAATGAATCTCCTATAAAATGAACAAAAACCATGAAAGCTTCTAACTTGGAAAAGGCTTGTTAGGACCGGCCAATCTAGAATAGTTTGGACCTTTGAGGGATCCATCCTAATACCATCTTGGCTAATGACAAATCATAGAAAAGTCAAAGAATGATCACAAAAATGGCACTTTTCAACATTGGCATACAAAGACTCTCTAGCAAAGACATCAAAGACACTTTTCAAATGCAACACATGTTTATCTAGAGATTTAGAAAAAATCAAGATATCATCAAAGTACACTTCAACAAATTTGTGAAAGAAAGGTCTAAGTACCTCAGTCATAAGCCTCATGAAAGTGGATAGGGAATTGGACATTCCTATTGGCATGACAAGCCACTCATAAAGTCCCTCATTTGTTTCGAAAGTTGTTTTCCACTCATCTCCTTCTCTCACACGGACTTGATGAAATCCATTGGCAAGATCAAATCTAGTGAAGATTGTTGCTCCATCAAGATGGTCAAGCATGTCATCAAGTCTAGGAATAGGATACTTATACTTGACTGTGATTTTGCTAACTACTCTTGAATCTATCACCATCCTCCATTTTCCATTCTTCTTTAGCACCACAAAAGCTGGAACTACACATGGACTTGTTGAAGGCCTAATGAACTATCTCTCCAACAACTGTTCAACAATAGCTTGCAAAGCTTCCCCTTCCTTAGGACTCATCCTATAAGATTGTTTAAGTGGAATTATTGCTCCAGGAGTGAAGTTTATCTCATGTTGAATAGATCTCAATGGTGTCAACCCTTTTAGAAGCTCATTAAGGAAAAAACTAGGAAATTGATCAATCAAATCTTGAACAATTCTAGCAATGGGTAGCTTTGGCCTAACCTTATCTTCCACATCTAATGGTGCAAAAGAAGGCAATTTATCAACAATTTCCTTCCTCTCTTCAATACTCATCAAAACTGGATCATTTTCTACCCTTTTCTTCACATCCAGCCTTACTGGTGTCAACAAGAATTTTCTGCCCTCATGCTTCAAGGAATATGTATTTGCTCTTCCTTGATGATTAACATCCCTATCATACAACTAAGGCCTGACCAAAAGCAAATGACAAGCCGACATTAGGATAACATGGCGCCATACTTTATCTTCATACTTCCCAATAGAAAAAGGAAATAGACATCTCTTAGAAACTTTTATCTCATGCTTCTTGTCAAGCCATGTGAGCTTATAAGGACATAAAATGGGTTCAGTTTTCAAGCTAAGCTTGTCCACCATTTCATTGGAAACCACATTCTCACAAGCTCCACTATCAATCACTACACTACACTTCTTACCACCGGTTACACACTTTGTATGAAAGAGAGATTTTCTCTTCCAATCTTCACCCCGATTCTCACAATTAAGAATTCTGAGCAAAACTAACACTTCTGCCTCTATGTCTTCTCCACTAGCCACAATTGTCTCATCACTACCATTTTCCTCTTCTTGCACTTCATCACCGAATAGGGCAGCTTCTTCACATTTAAGTGCATTGTCAATTTCCTCCATCTCTTGCAAAGTCATAATTTTCCTATTTAGACATTCGGATTGAAAATGCCCATAGACTTTACATTTGAAACATCTAAGCTTGGATTTTGGACTTTGAGAATTACTAGGAGTGTAGGGAACTTTTGTGGTGTAAGGTGAAGGTGAATTGTTTGGCTTCGGTTGTGGTGGTGGTGTTTTTTGTGGGGAGGCTTAAGGTGAGATGAATTTAGGCTTGAAAGGTGGTTGGAATGGGTTGGTTTTTTGGCTATAGTTGGGGCTCGACTTAAATGGGTTTTTCTTGACTTTTTGGTTGTTTAAACTTGTCTCACATCTAAATGACAACTTCTTCAATTTAGCAAAGGAATCATAGGAATAAATATTCACCATGTCTTGTAGATCTTGATTAAGGCCCTCCACAAATCTTATGACAACCACTTCTTCACTTTCTTCTAACCCACACTTTAACAAGAATTGCTCAAACTCCATTGTGTATTCTTCAACCGATCTCTTATTTTGATTCAACCCAAACATCTTCTCAAGCATTTTCTGCCTATGTTGAGGGGGCAGAAAAGTTTCTTCCAATTCAATCTTCATATGGGTCCAACTAGAGATTTTTTTGTTTCCCTTCTCTCAATTTCCTATTCTGCAAATTATCCCACTAAAAGGCAGCATACCCTTTGAATTTCATAGCCATAAGTTTCACTTTCTTATCATTAGGTACATCTTTTAATTCAAAGATCCTCTCAACTGTGTACAACCACTCTTGGAAAACATCTGCATCAATTTTACTAACAAACTTAGGAATATCAACCTTGAAATTAAACATATCATCATTTTGGTCATTCCTATCAATTCTAGGTTGACACATATTCCTAACAGGTCTTATACGGCTTGCACCATGAGGGCCTCTCCCTCTCCCTCTTGCACCATTTCCACCTAACCTCAATTCATCACGACCAAAATTGTTTAGATGGCTTACCTCATCCTCAAACTCATCATCTCGAGACTAATTGACTTGCGAAGTGTCTCCCAATGCCTCAAAGGTTCCCAATGTTGCAAAGGCAGCCTCTTTATTTGTCATGGCCTGAAACTCAAGGCGGGCAGCATCACACCTATCAATCTTGAGACTCATCTCTTCGATTTTAGCGAAAAGCTTGTCCAGGTCATTTGGAGTTGGACCTGACATGGTTGGAGGTCAAAATCATGTCTCAAAGGCTCGCTTTGATACCAAAAATGATGGAAGAATGGCTTGAAAGTGATCGGAATAGGGTTTGGTGGTTATTGGAAAAGTTTTGTGCAATTTGGTTTTTATCGGGTAAAACTAGAAAAGGGAACTTGAAGGCGTTTCTAGGTTAATTGACTGGGAATTTGGTTTCCTGGAAAGAAGCGAAGTTGTAAAACTTTTTGTGAACTACAATTTAGAGTCAAGAATCAGGTCAAGCGGATAAGGGATGGTCGAGTTAGGT
>JANIPN010000005.1:41123165-41137643 GCA_027478595.1 Erythroxylum anguifugum
GTACATGACTATGAACAAAACGCGCTAAAGGGGATTGCCTTTAGGGCACTACTCTAACAATCTTACGGTACTGTACACACATAAGTCGACTTACACTGGTAAACAAGGCGACTTGTCAATACCGTGCAAGCATAAGTCGACTTACAGATGGTACAAGTCGACTTACACCTACATAACAGTGGTTCATGCTCAAGATTCATCAACTCTTCATCCATACACAACTCATATTTCAAATCCATACACAAATCCATATTTCATTTACATCATAAGATAAATGTTTACAAACTTTAATAGAATTCATAATCAATCTCAAAATCCGAAACACAACAAAAGATACAAAATCTCATAATTCTCAACATATGTCTAAAGTCTCATTTGCATCAATTAAACTTAAAATACAAAATATGCATAATCAAACGGATTCCTTGACTTACTTTCATTCGATCTTCTTCTTATCACCTGGAGATGGGAATGAAAGGGGGTGAGGTTTACGCTCGTAGGTAACAAGCTTATAATCAAGAAACAAGAAAAATCATTAAAATATTTATTTCCATTGTAAAGTTCAAATTGAAATCCATGTCACATATTTTCAAATTCACAACTTATCAAGCAATTCATAACCATCATAAATCATGAATTCATCAAACTTGTCACAAATCGTAAACACATAAGCACATCAAAAATGGTTCGGGTAGGTCCATATTCATGACGCACTACACATTACCACATAATGGTCCTATGTAGCCGTAAACTTAAGGGAGTCCTTGAAGGAGCTCCGTGCCACTAGCAGGTAGGCGGGAGAAGCCTATCATTGGGTTAACGTGCATGTGACGGCTCTTGAGAGACTACCACAAACCCACATAATATGAAATTCATGACTTGAAAATAGATTGCCCAAATGGCAAAATTTTGGAAACTTGTTTTTCATGAACATGTAATTTTTTTGAAAAACCCTTCTATGTAGCAATTCATAATTCATCATCAAAATTCCTATACCAAGCATCAAAGCCATTTCACAACTCATTCAAACACATTCCTATACCAAGCATCAAAGCCATTTCTCAAATCATCCCAAAGCTACAAAATACAACAATTTGAAATCATTCATATATCACTCAAAGTTCGTTCACAAAATTCATATACAAAAACTTATGGCACATTTGCAAACCATTCAAAAGCAACAAATGCCACAATTATAAAGCAATTGAGAAATCATTTCATTCTCTTGACTAAAAGAAAACATAATGGCTCATTATCCAATTATAAACATGAAGCCCACCTTATTTTCTTGCTTAATACTTGTTCAAAATGCCTCTACTTCCCTTGCTCCTCATGCCTCTCACTTGACTTTCTTCACAATGTCAAAATTTTTAAATCAATAGTGATTCCAAATTGAGAAACCCATAATCCATAATCACCAAAATTGATCTTAGAAAACTTAAACTCATACATTTCTTAAGCTATAAAAACCAGAACCCTTTCAAAAATCCAAAATGTTAAAATCCAACTTACCTTGATTCTTCACCAATTGAAGAGTTTCTCCGCTTGAATGGAAGCTCTCATCATCCTCTTCCTTTTTCCTTCTTGAATCAACTTCAAAATCCATCTTGAAAGCCTAAAAAAATCAAAACCCTAACTTCCTTCTTCCTTTCTCTCAAAACCAACACTCTCTCCCTCTTTCTCTCTAATTTTCGTTGCTTTTCTTTTTCTCCCTTGCAATCCACATTTTTTCACTTCTTAAACACAAGACCACTCTTTTTATTTACAATCTTGCCATTAATGAGTGAACAATGACCAATTTACCCTTACATGTAAGCCTTGTAACTTAAATGGCTTAAGTGTTCTTCCTAAAATGTCCTCATACATATATACTCTTACAAGACTATTTTATTTCAAATGAACCATATGATAAAATCCTACAATCATTTACATATTACTAGCTCCAAAATAATCCAACAAAACCTTATAATTAACTAGTCTTTCCATATTAACCCTTCTTTTGTCTTTATAACTAACATCTTATACTTCTAATTTCCTTGACTAATGATCATGGAAAATTTGAAGGAATTTGATGACACTTCCTTCTAGAAAAATGTTCCTCATTGTCTCAATTTTCCAATGACATCAAAATCATTCAATTTGACTTAATAGTCCAAAAGTTATACCCTAAACATTTTCGGGCTGTTTTTATACTAAAACAATATTATGTGCTCAACTTCCATCCAAAAATTGAAATTCTTAGGGATCGAATTAAAACTCAATTTCATCAAACAATTTGTAGCCCCAACTCTCTAATTTAATCCAAATAAAGAATTATCTCATTTGGATAACTAGAGCAAAAGTTATGGCTAAAACATGAAAGCATGCTCAATGAACATGTTTCAATTACATTTTTCCAGCTTTTAACTTCCAATATATCACATATAAGCCATCTTATACCTAAACCATCCTTGCTTTTTCATTTCAAATTCAAAAATTTTTCTTTTCTCTACACATGAATAATCGCCAACAATTTCTCATTTAATCTAAAAGTTTAGTGTCCAACATACAGGGGCAAGCATAATTATAAACCATAATTGTTAAAATTTTCGATACCACAATACTGTATCTTGAGTAGACATATGGATTCGTAGATAAATATTTTGATACTTATTTTGATGTTACTAATCGCTCATTAAGCATTCATTTATCAGTATTAGTTGTTTGCATTCAGAATAAGTTAGCAAGAAAAAGAGAATCATGTTTGTCGAAGAAACTATTGAGGGTGTTTAGACTCCAGAAGTTCATTAGTTTCTAGGACTGCACTTCATGAATGTGTTTTAAATCCTTCAAATGCAATTTTTCTAACTGCAATTGTCACACTTGCATGGACTTCATGGAAAATGCATAACCATAATCACCGCTTTCATAGACTTTCATCTTTTCTTATTTTTCATTCTTCGCCAGTCAAAAATTTATAATGCTTAGGAGGTTCACATATTGGAAAATCTTTCAGTAATCAATGATCATTATTTATGTCAACAGTTAACACTATTGTGGTAAGATGTTCCTTTGAAAGTCCATGGATTTAGTTAACTTTTATATGGAAGTATTCTAAACCTTAGTTGAAAAGATGGCTTGTCTGATGCAAATGCTTCGTGTTAGCTTACCTCACTTTTTAAACTATTCAGGAAACATATTACATAAGATACTTCAATTACAATATTCACTCTATTATAATTATAATTTTTCACATTTAAATCTAATCCCATATATATATATATATATATATGTATGTATGTATGTATGTATGTATGTATGTATGTATATCTATATATGTATATTCTAAATTAAATGTTATAAAGTTTGTTTAAAATAACATATAATTCCTAACGACAATGTATATAAAGTAATAATGTAATTCCAAAATTAGACTAGGTGAATAAATATGAAATTTATGTTTATCTAAATAACCTAATGTTTATATAAAAATATTATTTAATTTAGAATAACTATTTAACTCATAAACATAGGCTTAGACTGAATTTTTGAGCTTTTAACCAACAGATAAGATCATTATTAAAATTCAAAAATTTTAATTTAAAACTTATCTCCTTATATATATTGAATCATTTGGCTATTTAGCATAGGTATAAATACCAGGTTTAGAAAAACTATAAGTATAATTAAGTTTAAGACAACTAAAAGTCTGCCACAAAACAAAAATATTTTCTACCATACGCACCACTACTTACAAGCTATTCTTAATAACTGTAACCCTATCTTCGGCGCCTTATTTATATTAACGATCAAGACAATGAGTCCAAGATTAACACCACAAATCCTACATCTTGGTAGTTTGAAAGTATTAATTAATTGCTGAGAAATGTTGTTACAAGATTACGTGTATTGTTGAATATGTCATTTCTCCTAAAGGAAACTTTTTCAATACAAGAAAAGTAGGAATTATCAACAGAAAATTACCGACAAAAACTAAATCGTTGCAAATTACTGATAGAAAATCAATTTTTGTTGGTAAATTGACGAGAAAATGTTCGTTTAGTGGCGGTACTAATATCCGTCGCTAAATATGGAGGGAAATCATCTTGACAAAATTTGCGACGGACTTTAGTGACGGAAAAGAAGGTGGAAATTATTGGCGGAATGAACAAATTTTGAGTTTACCGACAGAAATTTGTCTGTCGGTAACTTTTCAAGGTAAAAGTTGTCATCTACTTCGACTTTAACGCATTTTAAAGTAAAAGAAAAATTACGTTATTTTCTTATACATTCAACTCACCCGATAACCCCCCCCCCACCTGCGTCTTCTTCTTTCTTCCTGCTGCATCTTCTCTTCTGCTCTTCTCTCCAGTTTCTCGGTCGTGGTCTCCTCTTTTGCTCGTCGGCATTGTCTTCTCTAAGCCGTCGTCAACGTGTCCTTTGGTGGAGGTATTTTTGCAACCACTGTCATGTGTTTTTTCGTATATTGGATGAAAGTTAATTTGAGTATTTGATTACTTTTATTAATTCGTGTATTTTGTGTAACATCCCGTTACCCATGTTAGGGCTTGAATTGTGAATTATGGGAAATTAGGAAAATGCACATCATGCATAATTAATAGTGGCATACACATTTATTTTGCACATTCATATGATTGTACATGCATTCATTGGTATTTCCGGGTAAATTGGTTATAAATAGAAATTGTGGGTTTAGTTGGAGTGTATTAAATATAATGTGGCAATTTTTGTACATTTTGGGTATTTTGCAATTTTTGGGGAATTATTTTGAGCTGAAAATTTATGTGGTTATAATAGTTATTATTTCAGAATTTTTAGTGAATTAGGGATTAATTATCTTGAAAATTAAATTTGGTGTGTACTAGAGTTTATTCCACATTTTTGGAGACATTTTGGATATTTTGAAATTTTGGTGAATTATTTTTTAGCCGAAAAATTATTTGGAGAGTCATATTATTATTTCGGATTTTTGGTGATTTTTTTTAATTTGCAAGAATTTGGGGGTTTAAAAAAAAGAAAAAAAGACAAATGGGAAGGTGACACATGGCCCACATGCATGGGTGCCATGTGTCATTGAAGGGTTAACCCATGTGGTTGGTGTCTTTTCCCCCCATTCTCTCATTGCTCCACCGAAAACACCACTTGAAAACTCCTTTCTTTGTTTTGCTCACCCATCACCAAAACTACTTCTATGCAAGTTTTCTTTTTTATAACTCTCAACTCCTAAATAACTGGTTGAAGACTATAATGTGCATTGATGTTGGTTGCTAGAGAGGGTTAGAAAATCTGGAATTTTGGGCTGGAATTTTGGCTGCATCAAGTAAGTTTTTGTTGTGAATAACATTTTCTGGTGTGTAATGTCCTGTACTAGGGTTCATGCATGAGTGAAATGAAAGAAATAAATGCAGTAGTGAGAGTGAATAACTACTAAAACATGGAGAAAATGCAAAAAAAAATGAGGAGTAAATGTGAAGGATATCGATGTTATGTTTATGTTTAAATCTTGAATTTTTGCATTGATTATGTTGAGGTGAGCTGAGATTGGATGAAGGTTTACAAAGTTAATTTGTAGAAAGCAGAGGTTATGGATTCTGTCAAAAAGTTTTCATCAAAACAAAAAAATCAGAAGTGAGAGAAGGTTGAAAATGTTGAAATATGGGTATGTATCGATTCTTAGATGTTTAAATTGGATCTTAACCTATGACCTGGTTTAGATTGAGTTGAATGTAAATGGAAGTGGAAAAACATGACCCATGTTCTGTTGAGAATTGTTTTTGTTAAAAAAATTTGCAGTAGGAAAAAAGAGAGGAAGAAGATGATGAATAGTGTGTTTTTGACGTTGGTGTACATCGGTGTTTGAAATGTACTTTTAAACTTAAGTTTTTAATTGAACAGCTCTCAATCTTTTGCCTATAACTCTTTCATCCAAACTCTAAATAACTTGAAACTTAGACCAATGGATTCCTAAGACATTTTTCTTTCTCTCCATAAAAATCTAGAGCTATTTGAATTAATTTGGATTTGATTGATAAGATGAAAGTGTGGAAGTCTGCTGGATATTATGAATTGAAAATTTTCCATGATCATGCTTCGGTTTTCAAATTATAACTTGAGCTGTAGATTTCTGATTGAGTTCGTTTTTGATTCATATTAAACTAAAGACATATTTCTACGATTTGTGAATAGGTCGAATTTTAATTCTGCCTCTAAGATTTTCAAAATTGACATGTAAGTGAGTTGTAGCTTAAGCTGAAGCACTGTCAGGGATAGAAATTATGTCTTGTGGTTATTTAATACATTGTATTGATGTTGGCCTAATTAGGCTGAATTGTCTTCAACAAAGTTGTAGCTTATTCTTGTATCTTTAAATTGATATAAATTTTTTAATTTTTGGATATCTGAGTTGAAAGATATGAGCTGTGCAATTAGAGGGTATGATCATGTACAAGCTGAAAGTTCAAATGTGCATAGTCTGTGGTATTTTGTGCATAACTCATTGAATACTACATCAAATTGAATGATCTTGGAGGCGTTAGAAACTTAAGACACTGTAGAACAACTTTCCAGAAGGAAGTGTTGCCTAATTTTGTCATTTACCCTATCAGATTAATTATGCAAAGTTGACCCGAAATTATATGGGTAGAAAATTTGAAGTGGTCAATCAGATTCCGGACAATATTTGTCCTAGGCGTTTGGATGAATGAGAATGATATTGGGAAGTGTTACTTGAATATGAATGTGTCTGCCTAAATGACTTTCTGATTCTCAACTGAAAGGTTGAATGCCGGACCTAGTCCAATGACCACTGTTGTTACTGTAATTAATACTGTGACTGATGTACTATTATATTACATGCAAATGAAAGTGATTGAACGAATTCTGGCATGCACTTCATTCCAATTCATGTAATATAAAGGAGTTGTGACTGATGTGGCTATTCATACTGTTACTGATATGAGCTTTAAGCTCCCGCATATGTGGTTCGAGCCTATAGCTCGTTGTGATCAATGAGTCACTGACTGACTGGCTGAACTTGATAATTTGGGATACTATAAAAGCACACAGTCACAACAAAATAAAAATGAATGTTACTCTCATACATGTCGTATTCGCATAAAATTTGAATTTATTGAATGATTTGCAAAGTTGTGTGAATTTTGTTATATGATTGAACTGTGTATCTGGGAAATGATTTATCTGTGATAGTATTTGATACTTGTTTAGTGGAGTTGAGCTGTATGATTACATGCTATAATTGATCTCGTTTTATGTCATGAGTGAACCATTGAGGATGATTACTCTACTGAGTTCGCAAAACTCATCAAAATTGCACCGTTGCTTTTCAAGTTCGAGAGTGAGACGACCTAGCTTCTAAGACTCCGTAAAAGCACATTTTGTGCAATTGTTACAATCAGAAGTGGCTCAGAGGTCGGTCAGCTGAGATTGAGGACTTAGCTTTTGTTTTCATGTTTATTGTATTTGGTGTGTACTGAGTTGTTTAAGCTCATAGGATAATGTTGTAAACCTTGGATGGTATTGTGTTGTATGAAACGATGTAAATTATGGATTTAAATTATAGAGTTTGACTAATGTATTAACATTTTGAGTTTAAAAAAATGTGTGATTGACGGTTTAGTGTATGATGCCATGTTATGTATAGTGAGGGTCAGATAGTTAACATGTCATTTCTAATAGGCATGTACACGTGCACCCGATGGACACACGTGCATATGTCAGTTGGGAATGGGGTGTTACATTTTGTTATTGGAAAAAAATTTTAAGGTATAAATGATAGTGATGGAAGGGATAAGACGTGATTTTGGTTGTGATGTTGGGATAAATTTCTATTGCATGTAAGTGTTTGATGAAATGTTTATTCTTTGAAAAAATGATTTCAGTTCTTTTTTAAATTAGAGACACTTAATTTACTCAATTATCTCATTAGGGGTTTGCTTCTTCTTTTATTTTTTTTCAATTTCTTTCATGTCAATTTGCATAAATGCATTATCTAAAGGTTAGCTTTAACATTATTACATTTCTTTCAATGATCGAAACCACCAAGGCTTGCCAGTTTGTTGATTTGCAGTTGAGATTGTGAAGGCTTATAAGGTATGTACATATGCATGATGTCTAATTATATAAGAATAAAAGATGAGACTGCAATATATTTGGATCTCAGTGGGAAGGCTCACGTGGCAAGTATATATGTATGAAGTCTAATTACATTAGAATAAAAGATGAGATTGTAATTGTTGGATCCCGTTTCTGGAATCCAACTCTTAACAAAAATACCATCATACTTAGCGTGGTTCCTTGCTTAACACAATCTCTCATCCTTCATAATTTCCTATCATTATTTTTCCATAACACATCTCACTTATAAATAGGTATGTAACAACAATTCATAATCAAAATAATCATCTCAAATCGGTAACCTCCTTGGGTATACTTAATTTTAACTCAATCTCGTCCATACATAAACTCATATTTCCGCTCAGCATCATCCATGCATAATTCATAATTCACTAATGTCAAAAGAATAGAATTTTACAAGCTCTAATGGCATTCTAAGCCCCAATACAAATAATAATCCAAAATCTCAAAAATACAGAAGTTTCATGAACTATAAATCCTTAAAAAAAATGACTAATCCTCGAATTCTACAGAAATAACTTAAATTCCAAGATATGCAGAATCTATAGCAATACCCTTATACTCTCGATCACTTGATCTCTTCCTCATTACCTGAATAGGGGAAGAAAGGGGGGGTGAGCTTGGAAGCTCGTGGGAACAGTTTATAAAAAAAGAATAAACAAAAATCTTGAAAACATTTTTCTTTTCTTAGAAAGCTTTCTTAGAATCATAAAACTACTTACTTTTCAAAGTTTTTAGCGTGCAGACAAAATTCACAAATTACAAAATATGAATGCATCAACTTGACAATTCACAGATGCAATGAACAACAAATGGCTTGAGGGTTCCATGAAACAGAATGAGAAAACTGAAGTTTACCCCATGAACAGAATGAGTCCATTTCGAAGCTCATTTGCCACAAGCAGGCATTTGGGAGAAGGCTCTTGTCGACGTGCATGTGACGAACAGAATGGTTCCACTCTCGCCCAAACAGAAGCACATAAGCATGCTCAGATCATTTTATCAAATGCTCTAACTTTCGAGCTTTTCTTTCTTTTCATTCATACAAAATCCCATGATATGTTTTAAGGCATCACATAAAATGTAATTCGAAATTCATCAAAAGAGTTCATAAACCGAATCAAAAAGATTTTATCAAATCATTCATAACAGTAGATGCAACACTTATGATGCAATTGAAATCAGAAAAAAAAATCCTTTGATATAATGAAAACAATAATGGCTTATTGATTCTATTATAAACATGTACCCACCTTAGAAATCCTTGCTTAAAGACTTGCTCAAAGGTTCCTCACACTTGCTCCTCTTGCCTTCCTTGATTTCCTTTAACAATAGCCAAAAATTCCATTCAATATGAATTCAAATTTATGATCAAGTAAATGAAGAAATTTGATACTACTTTCTTCTAGAAAAAATGTTCCCCATTGTATTAAGTTTCTAATGACTCCAAAATCATCCAATTTGGTTTAGTAAACTAAGAGTTATGTCCAAAATATTTTCAGACTATTCTTATCCTGAAACAACATTCTATGCTCAACCTCAATCCACAATTTGAGATTCTTAGAAACTGAATTACAACTTCATTTCTTCATAAAACATGTAGCCCTGTGTCTCTAGTTTACAATGAATGAAAAATCACCTCAATCGGACATCTGTACCAAAAGTTATGCCCAAAATACTAAAGCATGTCAGTGCTGGAAAGAGGAGCTCGCCGCGACAAGGAGCTGGAGCATGTCGTGACGTGTGCAACTACAGGTCGCGACGTGCCACACCAGAAACCTCCGAAAACTTGATTTTTTGACATATCTCACCTATACACTTCCCATCTTTCAAATATAACCCATCTTAACCCTAAAACATCATTATTACTTCATTTCTAAGCTCATTCTAACCCAATATCAAAACAAAACATCAAAACCTATTACATAACCCATTCCTCGACAACTTCCGACACATATTCACTTCACTTTCACTTTCAACTATCATTAAACATGCTTCATCTAACAATCCAAGGAGGGTTAATGTTTATACTTACTTGATTTAGCTTCAAAGTCTTCAAGTTCCTCAAGAATTCCAAAACCCTAGTTCTCCTTCTTTCCTCTTCTTCTTCCACGACATCTTCTTCCATTTTTCAACCAAATAACCATTTCTTCTTCTTCTTTTTATACTCTTAATAAATGTGCAAAGTCCATTTTGCCCCTTGCCTAATGCCTTATGACTTATGTCCTTAAGTGAACTTCCAACAATGCCCTTCATTCATTCTTATAACATTAATGCTTCAATTCAATTAATCCATGTCATACAAATCTTACTAACCTTGACATAAATAATTAGCTCCAAAAATTAATCCATCAAACCTCATAATTCATTTAAATCATGCTTAATTCATCAAGAAAAATTTTTGGGGGCCAACAGTAATACATGTTGATCTTAATAGCGAAGGTTCACGGGGTAAGTATATATGTATGAAACATAAGAATAAAAGATGAGATTACAATACATTTGGATCTTAGTGTTGACTATCTGGAAGATATCAATTACATTTTGCAAGTTAAAGATATTCTAAGCAAGAAGAAAATATTAGTGTCGCATACCCTCGCTACTTATATACAATATCTGGGCTTCGTATATAAGTAGAAAATCTAACCAAATATTTCATGATAGTTCCTCTGCCATTAGTATAGGAGTTATGCTTCATAAGGTATCATAGATCTTACCCTTTGACATCAGCTGTGAATTAGACACCACAATCAGAATCCTCATTTTCGTTGTCCCCGCTTAATGACATTGTGTTATGTAATCTCATAGAAGAATGGAGAATCCTTTCCACTTGGATCAAAGCAATCATCGAGGCACTAACGGGCTTATAATTTTGAATAGGATCTCTAAACATAATCCTAAGAGCTATTGCCATGTGGTCCCCTAATAAACCATTCTCCATAATATATGCTTTATCCTTGTGTTTATCTTTTCTAAACGTCCCAAAAATAGGATCTATGGATTCCACATGGTGCACTACGAGGATCCTTAATATGTACTCATTCATGTAGTCTTCATCACTGTTAACTCCAGCATCAAGCCTTAACCACTCATTTAGGGATATAGAAAGATTTAGCAATTCATCAAAGTCATTGTCTTGCCGTTTAACCCCGCCTTCATAATTGAGGGACCAACCAAGATTGGCACTGATTTTTCCAAGAGCACTGATGTTTGATTGGGCCTCCACATATTTGCCATATTGAAATTTCAACCCTTCAATTAATATTGCTTCAATTTTATCCATTGTTAAAGGAGGAAGTTCTTTTTGAGTTGTATAGTCCGACCCAAGGTCAATACCATTCACGTTGGAGTAGTTAAAGAACTTCTACATGCCAACTTCAGGCCATGTCAGAGATATAATTTTATTCAATAATTGTTAAAAACTGATTAGAAAATTCGTGCAACCCTATTGAATTGAATCTGAGCCTGAAAAGGACACAACTCATAGATCTAATTTTATTCAATAATTGTTAAAAACTGATTAGAAAATTTGTGCAACCCTATTGAATTGAATATGAGCCTGAAAAGGACACAACTCATAGTAGGTCAAAATTGCTTGCATTTCACTTCAACTCAATAACAAATAGGACCTAGTGAGTCGTGTGTTGTTGAATAAATTCATCATCATACCTTCTTACTATTTTTCCTTCCTCTACTTTTTAATAATTTTTTATTCCGATAACAATTACCGCCTTTTTTATCAATGGACATCTTATACTATTACTAAAATCCGTCAAAAATTTGATAGAGTTGTCATAAAAGTAGTATAAACATACCAAGATGAAAATGGGAAATATTAATTCAAAGGATGGGGTACGAATTTCAGGTTGAAATGTGCCACCAAAGAGAAAACAAGATATAATACGACCAAGGTTCAGACAATGATTCAGAGGTACTTACTGTTAAGGTAAACCATCACACTCTGCAGCTGCAACTGAATCACTTCCTCCCCCTCCAGCTACTACAATTGCAGATGACGCATTACCTTATGTTCCTGATGCCACACCATCCAGCACTCCTCCATCATCCACTACCCCTATAGCGACACAGATATCAGGGGTAAACGATGCGAATAAAGGAGACGACCGCTAGCCTAGAGCTGAGGGACCTGATGGAAGAACTTACATCACAATTGTCAATAATTTGTAAGTGAAGTTACATGAAACACTATATGTTTATAACTAAGTTATAGGTTTAAATTTTTGCAAATGGTATAAAATTATTTGTTTTTATATTATGTTGATTCCGTCTGGACCTTGCTCTAGAAACATGACATCTAAATTTAAGGAGAAGATTGATCCTGAGGGTTATGTATGGAAGAATATCTTTCAGGTCACAAAGGAATTTTAGTATAAGGAGTTTGAGGTACAATAAAAAATTATTTTCTTTTGTTAATTGATTTGTATACATTAATTAATAAATATTATTACATTATAAGTATTTATCGAATTTTTCTCTTTTATTTCAGAAATAATTTTTTTTGGATTCTGAATTTGATGCGGTCATATATAGAGTATGGGAGAGACGAGCACGTATACATTATCGTGACTTTATTGGTGCGATACACAAGGCTGGTGTACAACTGCCTTATATTTCTGAACAAATATAGAGTCGTTGGCAGCAATATTGGACATTACCTGAGGCAATGTCCATTTCTGAGCATAACTCTACCAGTAAACATGGAGGACCAGGGGGAGAGAGTCTTCCCGTACATACGGGATGATCTATTACCCACCACGAGCATGTTGAGAGACTTGTAAGTATCTAAACTTTACACTTATATTCTAATTGCTTTACTTTACAGTATTCTAGTTCACTTATAACATTTTATTCTTATACAGGAAAAGTCTATGGGCGTGAGACTTACACCCTGTCAGCTCTTTTTTTACAGTCACACTAAGAAGTATGACAGTGTGACATTTGTCAACACTTAATGTAGAAAACTTAATGTATGTAAAATTTATGATTTATTATTAATTCTTAATAATTATCACTTATTAATATAAACATTGCCTCCTAATAGGATCAAATACAAGAAAGCATTCAGTAACAGTCTCAACACGAACAAGCTGTTGGTGAGAGTCAGACATATCTTGATGCAGTGGGTGGTAGGAATCATCGTGGAAGGGTCTTCGGATTAGGTTCATTTGCGAACACATGTTATTCATAATTCTCCACGTCCAGTACAACAACATCTAGTAAACGGTTGATAACCAATAAAGTCAACGAGCTTCGGACCACAGTGCAAACATTGATGGAGTACATAGCTCAGCTGACATGAGGTGGATGAATTGAAGGGGAGGGGTAACACCTCAGAGCATCCGCGATCACCAAGACAATAGTGTACTTGTAGTCATTTGGTATGAATTACAAAGACTTATTATGTACAATTTAATGTTTTAATTATCAATAAAGATAATTTTAACTTTATATCATTAATAACTTTCTATTTAAACAAATTAAATGTATAAACAAATCAAAATATTATGCACAGATAATTCATAATTGTTGAAATTATACATTAATCATAATATCATGAGATAAAATTTAATGTCAGGATTTTTTTTTAAAAATTAAATTTATTTATCGACGGAAAATACAAGTACGTCGGTAAAATCCATTATATTTACCGACAGAACACCATAAACTGTCAGCAAAATGTAAGATATTTATTGACGGAACAAAGAGTAACCGTCGGTAATATTGACAACCGTCGCCATACTCACCGACTATCATTCATTACCGTCGGTAATGTTACTGACGGAATAACCAATAGCGTCTGCAAATATTGCAACGGAAAGAAAAAGGTCGTAGGTAAATTTATCGACAGTCACAGTCAATTGTCGGTATATTCACCGACAGTTACATAAAATATACGTCGGTAAATTTACCTACGACTGTTTATACAACACCTTTGTCCGTGGTTGATTCCTTCACCAATTTATATTACTGATAGAATCCAAATGTTTTCCGTCGGTAATATCCGTCGCTAAACGACATTTTGCTTGTAGTGTTTCTTATTTGAACAAATGAGATAAAGATTCATACATGGCATTATCATAATATTGGAAGTGATTGCCATCGAAACTGCTACACAATTATCCAATACATTATTTGAAGTGAATCACAAGTTAATAAAATGATAACTAAACACACAAGAAGGGGGGGTTGAATTGTGTATATATTTTTTATTGTTACCCTCTTTTTCACAAGAAACTTGATTACTCAGATTTACTATGACTATTATAAAATCAACCAGTAATGAAATCAAATATATGAGAGTAA
>JANIPN010000005.1:41138433-41149333 GCA_027478595.1 Erythroxylum anguifugum
TTTTTCGGTCGGTATTTCCAACGGTTCTAATACCGTCGGTATTATTCGGTCGCAATATATGATATTCCTTGTAGTGAACAAAAGAGTTAACAATAACCACCCGTGGATTGGGTTGAGTAGCAAGAAGACGTACGAGGGTAATTCACTCTGTGATTTAACCACGTGAGTGAGTGAAGTAGTTCCCATGCGATATAATATATATATATACACTAGAATACAACAATTAACATTTTTTCTTCGCAATTAATTAATGTCTGACAAAACAATTAATTTTGTGCAAATCCTGGACAAAAATATTACTCAAAACTTGTCATTTAATTAATTATAGCTAGCGCTAGATTTTCATTTCGTTCGTGTTCTTAATTCCAAGTAATCCACTACTACTTAAAAACTTTTCAGTTAAGAGTTCTACCGTCAAAGTGATATCCTCAAATCTTGCCTTCCCGCGAATTGAAGATCGATCCCATCCCACCTCTTTTCCTGCTAATGGCTCAAGGTACGCTTCCTTAATTTCCAACTGTATTAATATATATATATTTTCCCTCTATCAAAATCGTTAAGAGTACTGTATTTGCGCCTTTCACTAGAATCAAGGGTCTATAATTAAGAACTTGCGTTTCCATCGGGTTTTATGTCTTAGAAGAAAGGACTACTATTTTCTTCCATCAATTTTTATAAAAAGATTCAGGAACATCCTTTTCATTTTTAACGTATAAACATGTTAGGTAATGTAATTTTAAAGTTGGTGCCAAAATATATATGTCATTTGTGCGAGAATGAAATTTAGTTAAACCATATATTACATTAATTCATACTAAATGTAATTCAACAAAAATTGTTAATATTTATAATGTAACATATATATATATATATATACTTTATTTAAAGTATGTCAGAATGTGGTTTTATACAAATACGTATATCTTTCTTACGGATTGCAATCTTATTAGTCAAATATATATAGCTAGGTTGTAAATTAACCACTTGTGTATATGGTAATTAATATGAGTTTCTATGCCATATTTTCTTGGTTAATTGGAGTTTGGAATTGGCTTAATTGGACTAAGGCTTAGGAAACAATATTTGAAAGATAATCCAAACCGGTGAGGTAAAGCTAAGATTGTGAAAGAAGTTGAATACAAGTCTTATTTTGTTAAGAATAGAGCAAGACAAATATTTGTAGTTTATAGCAAACTTTGGTTTTGTGACAACTTTTCATGCATCGTTCAGTCACAGGTGCAACTAGCGGGGAGATGGAGGTGGAGGTGGTGAAAGGTGAGATTCCGATCAGTGAAACCCTGCTATTTCCTGAGGAAGAAAAGTTGAAGGAAATGGAAGGATTCAATAGAGGAGATGATTACGTTGAAATGAGTTGTGGTTGCACCAGCAGAAAATACGGAGATGCCCATGGAACCCTAAGAGTTTATCACTCAACCGGCCAATTTCTTATTACTTGTGATTGTACCCCAGGCTGTAAGGGCCGTAAGTTTCTCTTCACCTCCTTGACCTTTTCCTTTTTCACTTTTTTATTAATTTTCTAGACTTTAATTGTTATATAACAATTTGTTTATGTGATCTGAGATCTCAATTCCTTTTTTTTACTACTTGTTATAAATACCTTTTAAGTTAACCCATGAAAAAAGAAAGTAATCCTCTAATTGAAACAATATATAGAATCAGAGTTTGTTGGCAAATGGTTGGTTTTCTTTCAAGGTTAACTTATTTTGCTTTCACCATGATTAATCTCCTGTTCTATTGATGTAAGCTAAAATTGCATATACGTAACTTGCAGAGAAACTCAATCCATACGAGTTTGAAAAACACTCAGAGAAGGAGGGGACAAGTGATTGGCCAAGACACATATGGGTGCTTAAAAATGGGAAGAAAATACCCATATGGAGAACTCCACTGCTCAAGTATTACAAACACTCTGCAAATGGAGCAAGTGGGTCTAAGAGAAGGATCTTTCATCGCGATGAATTCATCAGCTGCTCTAACTGCAAGAAACAGCGCAGGTTTCGCCTCAGAACTAAAGATGACTGCAGGGCATATCACGATGCTTTGGCCAACAAAAACTGGAAATGCGATGACCATCCTTATGATGAGTACGTAATATATACAATTTATCTCGTCTGTTCTTGCATAGTTGAAGTATGATTTCTGGGGGAAAAAAAGTTATTTATTTTATGTTTTTACATCGTAATTTTTGACTCAAGTTATATATTTTCATTGTTTCGTTGTGGGAACCTGTAACTTTTTAGTTATAGAGTATATATGCTACATATGTTAATGATCTACATGTATAATAAGAGTTTGTGAGTTTATTACTCTTAGGTCTTAACAATGTGATTAGTTTGATTTTCTTTTGTAAACAAAATGGGGGGCATTTAGAATAATCTGCAAAGATGAAGAAGAGAGGGGTAGCCGGAAAAGCAGCAGAGGATGTCCAAGAAGACCAAATTGTAGTGGGTGCACATCTTGTGTGTGTTTTGGGTGCCTCATGTGCAGGTTTGTGGACTGTGGTTGCCGCGGCTGCACCGACTTCATGCAGAACGCACTGCCGTAAAGCTCCTTTTACTCTTCCATGAATTCATAGAGAAACGGGAGAAGAACATGTTGGGTGGAAGTGGAAAAGGAATTGGAATTTTCGCTGATAAACATGTTGGATATCAATTTTGTTTACTATTCCTTCTTTATGATGCTGCGGATGTTCTTGCATCATTTGTGTTTGTGTTGATATTTCTCCTTTAAATTAAATGTCTGTTTGAGAACTGATACTTGTGACATGCCAAATGTTATAACTTACCTTCATATACTTATACTATAAAACCCACCTATATGAAAAATTTAAGGGCGGAAATTGTTTGTTTGAGATTAATTTTTAGATTTTTATTTTTTAAATTTAATTAAAAATTTTATTTGTTTGAATTTTTGGTTTAAAAATGATTTTTAAATTTAATATTTTTTTGATAAATATACTTTTAACTTTAGGATAGCTTAAAATGTATAAATTTCAAATTTCATTAGTTTTAAATATATATTAAAATAAACAAATAATTTTTTAAAGCTATTATTTTAAAAAAATTAATTCTTTTTATTCAAAAATTATTTTTAAATTTTTATTTATTTTTTATTTTTTTTACTCTTTAACCTGTATCGCTATTTTCCTGTCACATCCACATGTAGGTCTACTGGAAACAGCTTCTCTACTATGTAGGGGTACTATCATACCTCCCCAGATCCCGCTTCACCGCGGGACTTCGGACTGGGTGTAATGATGATAGTGATGATAGGAGATCTCTTACTAATAATTATATTAAATATTACAAACAAGATTAAAAATTTTATTTACTTAATTCATAAATATAATTTAAATTTAAATTTTATAAAATATTTTACTTCTGTTAGTAACAAAAATATAGGTCAGACAAAAATAAAGTCACAAAATAATGTAATGATTAGATAGAGATTCTTCTTCTTCTCTCTATTAAATCTGCATGAGCTAGATGAACTACTTGAATATTATTGCTTGTTTACTTCCTAATTTTACCCTTACTCTACTCCTCTATACTAAATCTATATGAGCTACTTAAACTACTTCATTATTGTTACATGTGTGCTTCTTAATTCTACACTCACTGTACTACTTACTTTTTTGCTTCCTTTTTTTTTCTCCCTTCTTTTTCATAGTTCATTACAACCTTATATCACTCCTTATCTTTGGCCTTACATAGGTTACCTTTTGTCATAACCTTCACATCTTCTTCTAGCTCCTCTACTAGCCTCCTCCCCTTTCTTGAAAATTTCTTAGATTCGTCCAATTCTCACATATTTTTTTCGCTCTACTCTTGTGAGTTTTCTTTCCTTAACTGATAATGCAGAGTATGGGATCCTTTACACTTGAAATCTTTCCTTCTTTTAACTTGGAAAACATGACCTTGAACCTTCTGGATAAAGATTCCTCTTTATGCTTTGAACCTCCTTTACCTGAAGGTCTTTTAAGCCAAGGTGTGATACCTTCAAAACCATTACTGCAATTGCATCCCAGACTAGCAATAGTCTCAAGAAAACATGAAAATAGGTGCTTCATGACTCTATCCCCACACTTCTACCCTTAACTAAGACTAATTAAGGGAAGAACCTTAGTTGCTCTAGACTTAGAAATCTTGCAAGAAGGGACTTTAAAATGGGAGTCCACTATCATCATATATTTTTTGGACAAGAGACATCCTACCAGGTGATCAAAACATAGGTTCACCATAATTGGGGAAGAATGGGACAAACTGAGGTACTAATGAATGATGAGGACCTATTTTTCTTAAAATTAACTTATCAGCTCAAGGCCTAAAGGATTCTAACATTTCAACTCCAAACCCCTGCTACTTTAATCTTAGAAACTACGTACCAAAATATTGAATATCAAACAAAATAGGATTCCAATCTGGCTAAATATCCACAACATACCCTTAGAATACTAGATCGTTATGGTTTAAGTCACTTGGCCAACTTTATAAGCAAACTATTTGCCTAAATGAAGTTATTTCATTCATAAGAAGAGTTAACTTTACCAGGCTATACGTGGTAGTTGAATCATATCAGAAGTTACTTGAGATTATTCCTATCATTAGACTTGATGAAGAAAACTAGATGGTAGAAGACAGATTCTTAGTCACTTACAACTGGAGGCCTATTATATCTCAAATAAAACAAATGTTGAAACTAACAGAAATAATGTTCCAAATAGGAGCATACTCAGAACTATCTTAACTAGGGAATGACCAATAACAAACTAAATCAATAGAGGTTTGCAAGGAAACAACAATCCAAAATGTAGCTCAAAATAATGAAGGAATAGAAGGAAACCTAACAAACAAAACACTAGTCAAATCGAGGGCATATCTTTGATTAATCATTAACAATTCCAATAACATTATGGAACTTTAAGAGTTAAGGAATTAAATGACAACAAAAGACTACAAATGCATGATGCAAATACAATGCAAGAGATGAACATTGAGATTAAAGGAACTTTTATGGACTTCCCATCTAGCAACTTTCCCACAACTCCCTTAAATTTAGGTGCTAAGAAAGAAGTTAATAAGATTGAATCAGTTACTACAAGATTTAATCTTAGTAACATACAGATGGTGACCTTCTTTACATGCTCTGGGAAAGGAATGGATGCCTACTAGTAGAATATTTACCACAAAGTACTATAAGGATTTATGGGAATTGAGAAGGAGCCCACTATGGAAGCATTCATTATTTAGAACCATGTTGCTCCCAACACTGAGTAGGAATCACAAGCTATAGTGGTAGTTGATGTTGTAAATGAAGAAAATAGCTCCCCTTCAAAAGAAACTGCAAATGAAACTCCATAAATTAATGATGTTGCCAATGCCAAATGGAGTTAACAAATGTAAAATATAAAGGAGATAACTAAAAATCGTGGAACCTTGAATGGAAAATATGGTGATATAACTCTTGAGAAAGAAGAGTTCACAATTGTAGAAGAAGAGAAATCTGGGTGTAAAGCCAAAAATAAAATAAAAAATCCACATAAGATGACAATAGTAGTATGGAATATTAGAGGTACAAATGATCTCAGAAAGCATCTTTTGATAGTATATTTTATTAATGAATTTAGACCATTTTACTTTTTGGTTTGCTTGAAGCTAAGTATTGAGGCATGTGAAAACTTATGGTTCTTAAACAAATAGATAAAAATACAAATCCCAACCATCATCATAAAGGGAGGATAGTAGTTACTTATAACTTTGATCAGGTCAAAGTACTCCAGATGCAAAGCACAATGCAAAGAATCCATCTGAACGTAGAGAAAAGAGAGTTGGGGAAGTTTCGGATCAACTTCATATATGCTTCCAACCACAATTTCAGAGGGAGGATGTTGGACCCCGTTTTCGGAGCCCAAACATTCGGAGATAAAACGAAACTTGTCAACCCATAATGTTGGCATGCCCATAATAGTTGAACATCGAACAATTAAAAATTAGAGAGTCACAAGCCAAAATCCAATGGATTCTATACTTATCATTACCCTTCTCTAATAGTGAGGAATCAGATGTAGCAGATCCTTGCAACCGTATGAGTTGCATGTGTGAATTTTCGTTAAGAGTTTGGACTAGTAGAAACTCTACGTTTGGTGAAGGATCAAGGTAAGAGTATGTTTGAGTTGTTGGATTTTTTAAAGGGTTTTGGTTTATATAGCTTAAGAAATGTATGGGTTTAAGTTTTCTAAGATCAATTTTGTGATTATGTGTTATGGGTTGTCCAATTTGAATTCCTATTGATTTGGAAATTTTGCCATTGTGAAGGAAAGTAAGAGAGGCAAAAAGGAGCAAGAGTAGAGGCTTTTGAACAAGTATTAAGCAAGGAAATAAGGTGGGTTTCATGTTTATAATTTGAGTAATGAGCTATTAAGGTTTCTTTCCAAATCAAGAAAATAAAAGGATTTCAATTAAATGTTGCTTTATTGTTTTTGATTGATTTAAAAAATTGCTACATGTTGTGAAGTGGAAATTGCATTGTGATGTATGACTTTGTGATAAAACAATTGAATTGTATGTATGATCATTTTATGCCATTGAATTGAGTCATGGCATTTTGTATAAAGAAAAAGCATGAGAATATGGATTTGAGAATGATTAAATTAAGTATGCGATTTGATTGTGTTTAGGCGAGAGAGGAACCGTTTCGTAGTCACGTGCACGTCGATTGTGTGGCCCACGAGATCCAAAAAGTGGACTCGTTTTGTTTACGGAGTAAACTTCAGTTTCTCTGTTTTATTCACGGAACTCTCGAGCCAATTATGTGTGCATTTACATTTTGATGTGTTAAGATATGATGAAGTTGAGTATTATGCTTTGAAGCAAAAAAAATTCATCAAATGTGTTTAATGTGATGATGCATTGAATCATGATTTATGATGTTTATGAATTGCTTGATAAGTTGTGAATTTGGGAAATATGTGTTATATGGATTTCAATGTGAGTTTTACAAAGGCAATAACTATTTCAATGGTTTTTGCTTGTTTCTTGGTTATAAACATGTTACCCACGAGCTGTAAGCTCACCCCCCCTTCATTCCCATATCTAGGTGATGAGAAAGAGATCGGATGGAAGAAAGTCAAGGAATCCATTTGATTAAGTATATTTTGTATTTTTAAGTTGGATTGATGTAAAAAAAAAAAAAAGAGACCTTAGACATATGTTGAGGATTATGGGATTTGGTATCTTTTGTTGTATTTTGGATTTTTAAGATTGATGATGTAATGTGGCTTGGAATGCCTTTAGAGCTTGTAAAACTCTACTCTTTGATGTTAAGGAATTATGGATTATGTATGGATGATGCTGAGTGGAAGTATGATTTTGCGTATATATAAGGTTGAGTTGAAATTAGGTATACTTGAGGAAGTTATCGATTTGATATGATTATTTTGATTGTGAATTGTTGTTACTTATATATATATGTGAGATGTGTTATGGAAAAAAGAACATAGAAATGGTATGAGACTTTAAGCTTCATGATTTCTTTGGATTACGTTCATGTTTGTATGACGCAAGAGGTGGGTTCCAGAAACGGGATCCAACAGAGGACTTATGAAAGGAGCTTACCAATCTTAGGTCACTGATCTCAAGTACCTGGTTACTATTTAATGACTTTTAACTACACAATTTACAATTATTAGTCAAAGGGAGTAAGATGCAATACCAAACCAAGTAAGGAACTAGGATCTTGGTTATCCTCAATAGGAGTGAATCAAGTCTAGGTTCCTCTTCACTTGAAGCATTAGTTAGCCCAAATGACATCACCAAGAATTCATAATGTCTATAATGGGTCTTGAATGCAGTTTTCGGAACATCCACATCCTTCACCCGCAATTGATAGTACCATGATCGCAGATCTATCTTGGAAAATACTCCTGTGTCTTTTAATTGATCAAACATATATTCTATCCTTGGTAATGGATACTTATTCTTTACTATGACTCTATTCAATTGCCTGTAATCGATACACATCCGAAAAGTACCGTCTTTCTTCTTAACAAACAGAACCGGTGCTCCCTAAGGTGAGATATTGGATTGAATGAACCCCTTATCTAGTAGCTCTTGCAACTGCACCTTCAACTCCTTCAATTCAGTAGAAGCCATCCTGTATGGTGCCCTGGATATAGGAGCAATGTCAGACATAACTTCAATAGACAACTCCACTTCCCTTTTAAGAGGGAGTCTGGGTAGCTCTTCAAGAAGCACATCTGAAAATTCACTCACCACTAGAATATCTTGTAATTTACCACCCTCCTTAGAATCAAACACAAAAGCTAGATAAGTTTCATATCCCTTCCTAAGGAACTTCCAAGCTTACATAAAAAATACCACACTAGCTAGAGAATTAATGCGAATGCTATACAATATCATTTCAAGTTGATTAGGTTTTCTAAGCACAATTGTCTTAGCACTACAATCAACCACTGCCTAATGCTTACATAATCAAACCATACCCAAAATCAAATCAAAGTCATGAAAAGGCAATTTCATCATATCCGCCACACAATCACTTCCTTGGATCCTAACAAGACAGTGCCTATAAACTTGAGTAACACCAACACACTACTACCCAAATGACTAATTGCCTGAATATCATACTCTAACCGATCTACAGACATCTCTTTATCAGGAATTTCTCTAACATAGATATAAGAATGAGTGGATCGAGGATCTATCAAATCATGCATTTCAGAGTTAAAAAAAGAAACAGTAATAGCAATGACTTCAGGTGCGTCGTGATCCTCACGAGTTTTCAAAGCATAAATTCGAGCTGGAGTAGAAGGTATAGCAGATCGATCAACAGTCTCTGAATGAGTACTCGGATTAGGTTTGATCTAATTAGATCCTCCATGTCCTTTACGTCGTCCTCTGTTTCCAATAGGTGCATGAGAGGCCTCCCTACTAGCCTGTGATGTCTGAGACTGTCTTATAGGGCAATTGGCTATTAGATGCTCAGTGCTGCCACATCAGAAACATGCACCCGTAGCCCTCCAACAAGTACCCCAATGATGTATGGAGCAATGAGGGTACTCTAGAGTATCAGAACCTCGACCCACAAAAGAACCCCTACTAAAAATAGTCGATGAGGGAAAGTTTTGTTGCCTTCCCCCAACTACAGATCTCTGAGTAAATTCTGGTGCAGAGGAAACACCTTGACAACTCTGCTTGCCCGAGGACTGCCTTCTCTAGCAAAGCCCCTTCGCTGAGCCCTATCTCTCTTCACCATCTTTTGCTTCTCTAATGTAATAGCAGCTTGCACCAGCTGATGGTATCTCACTTGCTACAAAAGAGCGAATGTTATCGGATGTTCTTTGATTGAGTCATTCAAACCATCTTCAAACTGATGACACCAAAACTCCTCAGTGATTCGATTAAACTCTCTGTCGTACTCAACAATAGATAGGTTTCTCTGCTTTAGGTTCAAAAACTGCTTCCATTTCTCCTTTTTATAGACTTCCGTCACATACTTAGCTTTAAACTCGTAGGAAACAAAATCCCAAGTTAGAAGCTCCAGTAACTAAGGATTCCTCAAAGCAAACTTCCACCACTCATAGGCTGCTCCCTAAAAAAGAGAAACAACATAGTGTATCATTTGATCTGGTGGGCAACTAATTTCATCTAACACCCTCTTCACCTTCTCTAACTAGAATTCGGTTCTTTCAGACTCCTCTAGAGATGTTCCAGTAAATTTCTCAACTCCATGCTTTTATAACTGGTCAATCAAAGCCTTGGGTGTCGTCATACGGTGTAGCAAAGTCTTCATGCCTTGCGACAACTTAACCAAAGCCTTCCCTTGAGTTGGAGGTGGAGGTGGTGGTATTTCATCTCGATTCAGCCCAAAGGGTCCAGATATAGATGGACGAGATCGCTCAGGATTATTACTCTCAGTAACCTCGTCAAGGGCTTCGTGAGATCTTTCCATGCATAAGCAAATAGTTAAGCATTGGTTAAACCAAAATCGCCTAAACCATGCTCTGATACCAAACGATGTAATACCCTCATACCCCCTGGAAGGATATACAAGTGTCACACAAAATAGAGCCAAAATAATCCAAAACATACTAACATTCCTTACATGCATTTCCAAAAACTCAAGCAAACAAAATTATAATCCATTAGCAGTTATTTTATAAACAAAACATAATATACATCATACATATTGAGCTTCTCAAAATACATACCATAAATCCAATTCTAACCTCTGCTATATTTATACAAACCATACACACACAAAAAAAAAACAAAATCCAATATGTCTCATTACATTAAATACAACTAAAAAATAAACTGAACATTTTCAGAACAAAACACAATCTTCTTGGTCACTACAGTTGTCTTTGTCCCAGTCCCTAAATCTTCTTATCAGAACCTATACGGAGGCAAAACTACTGTGCTAAGCATAAAGCTGAGTGTGGAAAAACTAAACATAATGCATAATGGTGATTGTTTCTAACATTCGTCTAACATTAATATATTTAGAATCTAATCATATCATAAGCAGTCTTTAGTTATTCATATTCAAGAGCAACCCAAACATTAAGTGTCTTATAATAGTTTATGATTCATCAATACAGAACAAAACATATAAATATCATAACAGAATGTCATTGCTTCATAATAGAATGCACAAATCATAAAACAAATCATAATGTTGGATCCCATTTCCGGAACCCAACTACTTAAACAGATTCCCTCAAAATGATAGCGTTCGATACCTTTAGACTAATCCGAAACCGGTATAAATTTTTTTTTTCCTATTCATTCCTTTTCACTTTATTCTATAGACCTCAATCTTAAGCAAAACAATTTCATAGCTCACTTCAATCATTGAA
>JANIPN010000005.1:41236462-41248453 GCA_027478595.1 Erythroxylum anguifugum
TTCTTCTCTTTTTCCTTCACCAATACCTTTCAATTCATCAAATTAACCAAGAAAAAGGAAAAGCCCTAACCAAACTTTAAGGAAAATTCGAAACCCTAGTTCATGAAATCTGAAATTTTAAACCTTCCTAATCTCTTCTTCTTTCTTCATCAATTAACCTTAGAATCACCTAGAATCACCTAGCTAAGCAAGGAATCCACAAGCCCAACAAGAAAATCAAGAAGTTTCGAAACTCTTACCTTGAAGGAAACCCACGAAAACTTCTTCTATCCCCTTTCTCTCCATCTTCTCTTCTTCTACTTCTTCTCATCTCATGGCCGAAACCTATCTCTTTCTCCTTTCTCTTTACTGATTTCGTAAGCTTCTTCTTCTCCTTAGTGTGGCCGAAGGCCACCTTCTTTTGTTGCTTCTCTTAGATGTCGTGAGCTACTTAGGAAAGAACTTGATATTTTGTTTAAAACCTATGCTATAAAACGATGCCACTTCATCCACCTTTCCCTCTTCTTATACATTCCAACGACAACCTCTCTTTTCTTTCCTATTTTCCCCTTTCTTTTATTTCTTTTATTTAACTAAAACCTAATTCCTTTATAACTAAAGCCCTAAAAATTCGTGGGCCTCCTATTGCTTTCTTCTTTTCTCTTTAATCTACATTTGTTTCTTTCATTTTTTTCATGCTAAGGGACCCTAGGAACCCTAGCCCAATTTGTTTGCTTTGATCTCCTTTAAATGGCCTTACAAAGGCTATAAAGCCCAAAGGCTACAAAGGCTATAAATACCTTCTCCTTTTATTTCATACATGGTAATGGACCTAGCCCAAATACTTAACAAGCTTCCTTTGTTTCTTCATTTTAGTAAGTCTCTTAGTCTTGCATTTTATTTAACTTACCCTAATAGGCTAATCTTTAAGCCCATAAGCCCAAGTGCTCATTTCAATCTCCATTTAGAAGATATGAAAAAGGCTAATAGCCCACTTGTCTAACTTAAACCTTAAAGCCATTTTCAAATCTCCTACAACTTACTAACTTACTTAATCTTGTAACTAACTCACTTAAGTTTCTTGTATTTTGATTCCCTCAATTAATAATTATTGCACTAAAATCTCAAATTATTCTCTTTAACTTCTAATAACTCATAAAACTTTGAATTCATCTACTTCTTAATGTAGCACAAATAATAATTTCTCAACAAATCTAATTTCACTAAATCCCTTCATTTAATAATCATAACCTACACAATAAAATCCTCAGTTTATTCCAACCAATTAGAAAATTTTCAAATTAGACCTCAAAATAATTTACACATGCCTCAAATAATAATTTCTCAATAAATCATATTTTATAGAACCCTCAAAATAATTTCAACATACCTTAAAGGGATTTAACCATACTTAATGCGAATCGGGGCCCAACACTCTGTGTAATTGAAACATTGTATGGTAAAATGATTTAATTATACGAAAAAAATCATGCACGAAAAGGTTAGTCAAAATTACTTTGACATTCTTAAATATTTAGGTGACCATAATGTGTTGTCAAACGTCAATCTTAATCTATGAATATACATTATTTAACTAAAGAATTATCTAATTCTAAATATAATTTAGGGTTATAATTTATATCCATTGCTAACATATTTAAGAACCTAATGAGTCGTTGATAAAGAACGGGTTGAAGAAAGAAATAAATATTTTAATTAAGTTGGTCTTAATCGTAAAGTTTAGGGAACTTTATGATTAAATATGAGATATTTAATAAATAAGGATCAAGTGGATCTTATTTGAGCATATTAGTATTTAATTAGCATTATATATAATTTAATTTCAATTAAAATATTAAAATGTTCAAAACTGTTATAAATAAGCTTAAGTTGTAAGAGAGTTAACACTCTTTCCCTAACTCTCTTTGTAATAATTACAGAATTCTCTCAACACGTTCTGTAAATATTATTAAATACCAGACACTTGTGCATCTATGATAGTTGAAATGAGCCAATTTTGGAAGCGATTCGAGGAATACAATAAGAAAATGATCAAGCTTTAGAATAAAGTGTGAATTATGATTTATGTGTCAATTATTTTATAAAATTTAAAGTGACCTTACATTTTAAAAATCAAAATACAAAAAAAATCATAATTATTCTCCTGAACTCAAGATTGGATCTTAATGTGATTTCTCAACAGTTTTTTGTTAAATGTATTAGAGGAATAGATAACTGTATGTCTATCCTTGAGCCATAAAAAGAAAATGACGTTCTAATGATTTCTAAGAAATACAACTCAATCTTCCAGATAAATGATGTTTTCAAACTGAAAATGGAGTTCCAGCAACTAAAAAAGTGCAGGATCACAGCAGGAATTTTAATCATTCATTAAGCAAAGAAATATGGAAGTATACCAGATAATCAGATCATAATCTCTGCCTTATTTCTAGTTTTCCAGTTGAGTGAAATTGTCAACACATTATACGTTGTAATACCTATTACTTGTATAAAAACAATAAAGTGGGCAACTGAAACCCACAATGGATTTCAAATCAAGAATCGGAGATCTGATGGATTAAACAGTATCCATCATTAACACGTTAATGGAAAATTGAAGGCAAAAGAACAGAACCATTTTACAAAAAGTGACCGTCTTTCATCACTTGTATTCTTTTGAGAACTTCGCGTTCAAAATAGCCAAATCTTGCAAAGAAATGTTGTATCTGTTGCTTCTCATCTTCCACGAGGATTGACTAGTTGGGAAAATACAGCACTTGTAGCAGCATCGTCTGCATCATCATCTGTTCCTGATCCTCCATCAATTATGCTTACACTGTTGTCAAACGGTTCAAGGGTCGTCAAAGGGATTCCAGGGATATGATTTGTACTGTTATCCTCAGGCTCCCTGAGTGCAGATGATGTTTCCTCAAGCTGGAGTGCATACTCGAGATTCCACAAGACATCTCCCATAGATGGCCTATCAACACCATGTTCAGCAAGGCACTTCTCAGCTGTCTCACCGAATTTTTTTAGAGAAGATGGATTAACCTTTCCAACCAGAATGGAGTCCATAATTTGATCCAGCATCCCCTTCTTTTGCCAGGTCATTGCCCATTCCGCTATATTAACTTGCTCCCTAGGGAGAACAGGATTTAGAGCTGGTCTGGTACATAGAACTTCCATTAGAACCACCCCAAATGAATAGACATCAGATTTCTCAGTGAGTTGTTGCCTTCTGAAGTATTCAGGATCAAGGTAGCCAAAGCTACCTTTAACAGCAGTACTTACATGTGTCTGATCAAGGGCAGGGCCTGTTTTTGAGAGGCCAAAATCAGCAACTTTGGCTACAAAGTTCTCATCCAAGAGAATATTAGTAGTCTTCACATCTCGATGAATAATGCTTTGAGCTGCTCCAGTGTGGAGATAATGGAGTCCTCTTGCAGCCCCAATACATATTTCAAGTCGTTGCTTCCAGGATAATGGTGGTAGATCCGATCCATAGAGATGACTCCTGAGTGGTCCATTAGCCATATACTCATAGACAAGAACCATTTCTGATCGTTCATCACAATAACCAATAAGAGAGACAAGATGACGATGGCGGAGCTTGGACAACATTTCAATCTCAGTTCGGAATTCAGCAAGACCTTGCTCAGATCTGGGGTTACCTCTTTTGACAGCTACGTTTGTCCCATCTTCAAGAGTCCCCTTGTAGACTCTGCCAAATCCACCTACACCAAGAAGCAGGCTCTCATCAAATTTATTGGTTGCGTCAAGGATTTCTTGAAATGTAAAAGGCCGACCAAGGTTGGATGAAGCCAATGAAATGCAGCTTGCTGTAGCACTCTTTTGAGAAGTTGTAGACATCTTTGTCATTGTTTGAGAGTTCCCATATAAGGGCAAAGAAAGCCATGGATGTCCCTGTTGAGTAGTCTTTAACTTCCGGGCTATAAAGCAACAGGAACATAGTCCAATTAAAGCAAAAGCAACAACAGCTCCAACAATTAAACCAACTATAATTCCGATCTTGTTTGCCTTTGAGGCTGATTCAGGGAGGAGGTCTCCAACAGAAGAAAGCCCATCTAAGCTTTTGGCTTCATTGCTTATCTTCAGAATCTCCAAACCATTCATAGTTGCGTTTGTAATATCAGATTGCATATCTGGACCAATGCTGACATTCAGAGTACCTGACTGCACCGAGGAGTTGGATACAAAGTCTCTGTAGTATGGAACGTCTAAGCCATTTGTGAAAGTTGACAGATCAAGACTCTCAACAGCTGTGTTGTCATTGATGTAGAGACTAAACACAAGATTGTTCAGAGAGCTGCTGATGATATCACAGAAATGAACCCGAACAAAGTAGCTAAAATTTGGATTAACAGAGAAGAGCCAAGTTATATTGAAGTTCAAGTTTGCTACATTTGCATCTCCCATGGCTTCAGCTGTGGCGTAAACCCAATTCGGTGCTATTTCAGTTGTAACTGTAGCTGGATATTTTATAGATGCAGGACTAACTGAAACGTTAACAGCAGAGCTGTTCACATGGAGGTACTTGGCATCATTCTCCCAAGTTCTTCCAAGTGTATCATTTTCAGCTGTGATCAGTGGACCTCCCATGTTTAAACGGTAAACAGTTTCAAAAGCAAGTTGAGAAAGACCATTTAAAGGAGTAGATGGATTTAGAGCCAGTGCTTGGTCAGGGAAGACAGCATCCGGAACAGAGACAACTTCAATTGCATTAACAAACGTGAAAGTATTGTTGGAAGGAATGAAGGAGAGAGTTAAGGAATCTGAAGTCACATTGACTGTATACTCTTTGAACAAATATGAACTTTTATGGTTCTTGAACGTGAAATTGTTAAAAAGCACAAAAGCATCTGTGACTACAGTAATGGACGCAGATGTCAAGTTTTGGTCAGGAATAGGATAAAAGTAAAGGCGGATCCAATGCCTACCCTGTTGCTGAATGTCAAATTCATATGAAGCTATGCCTGAAAAGACTCGAGCAGATTGATAGATTGGAGCTGGGGGAGTAGAATTGGAGCTAACAACAAAAGAAGTTGCAGTTTTTAACTTGAGAGAAGAGTGCCAAGAATCAGGAACATAAGTTATACCTCGATATGTGACATTTTGTGAAGAACCACAGGCAATCAAGTAGTTGTCAGGAGGAATGAATGCGGCAGATGATGTGTTGAAACAAAAAACGTGTAATAAAAGAAGAGTAACAACTACATGCAAGCATTTCACTAGTTTCATCTTCTTCGTCTGCAGACCCTCAAGCTCCAAAGAAACAAAGCAACTACCCATTACCATCTCAAGGAACAATAATCCAATCCAACAAAAACTTGCCACAATCCCAAGGAAAGACCAATCCTTATAACTCTTTTCACAATTACAAATCCTTCAACAAACAATGCACCAAACATCAAATGCTACAAGCCCGGTTCTGAATCACTAAGTCCCAAAAAAGCAGTGCTCTCAGAACCAGATCTAACTGAACAAGTTTCAACCTAAATGCGCTATCAGAAAGCAGAAAAGAAAAGAACTTGAACGTGGGAAAGAAGGCAAAAAATGAAAACTTTGCGCAAATGTACACCCTTACCTGAACGAAGGAGGTAGAAAGAAAGATAAAAAACTTAAGCAGAGAAAGAAGTGTGCGTCGGGTCAAAGAATAAAAACAAGTTTGACGATAAGTGGCTTCTGCTGCCATAAGACCCCAACCCCATGAAGCAGTGGCAACTATAGAGCTATAATTAAAAACAAGCCTTTCCAGGCTGGTAATTAGGCCTAATAAAAGCCCAAATTCAGGACCCCACAACATAGGAGGAATAGGGATATGATAATGAAATTAGACTTAAGAGGTGCCGTGCACTGCTACTGTTGAAGGAAAAGGAAATTGGTCGTAGAAGCTTTTATGGTTTGTTTTTACTTTTCGCTATTTAAGTTTTTAAGTAGAAGAAGAGACCAAAGATTTCTGGGACCCCCTTCAACACGGCTTTGAGACTAGCAGCTGGCTCGCAGTTTGCTAATGCGTCAAAGCTAACGGCCTTAGTTGATGCAGCACCAATATAGAATGGTCCTTTTCCTTTTGTCAGTTGCAACTTGCTTTTGTACTAAATAGCAACACACCAACCCTCTACGATGATTGTAAACAGAAATTACAATTTACAATAATTGATAGTAATAAGTATATTTGAAAGGAGAAGAGATCTGCTGTGCCAACGGCTAAAATTGATTGGCACAGCAACTCCCGTCCCATTTGGATGTTTGTTAAATGATGAAATCCAGACCATCCTTATGATATGACAGTTTATGTTTTTTTTTTTAATTAAAGAAACCGCCGCTCATGCACATGGCCACCAACACTGCCGTCTACATCAGTTCCATTTCATATTTGTCATTTTGCAAAAACAATTGCGTGCTTCATTGTTCGACCGACCGCTCTGCTAAGCCAGTCAATCACATCTGCATAAAAAGGTCAACCGATTGCAAACTCTACCGCTAAATAAAAAGGTCAATCCACGTGTCTGCCATGGTAATGTTTTAAAAATAATTTTTTAAAATTAAGAATATAAAATAATATTTTTTATAATTAAATTCGGATTTAAAATATTGAACCTCAACTTAGGTTTATTCGAAACTCAACTCTTTTTTAGTCTCATGCCAACTTGAACCAATGCTTAGGCTATAAACTACCCATTAATAAAAGGAGGAAGTTTGTGGGCCCTTAAGCCCATAAATAGCTACACTTGGTTCTTTAACTAATTGCTTAGATTGAGAGAGGATATTTTTCAAAATATTCAATGTCGGATTGGGACAGGAGATGGAATATCCCTATGGTATGACAATTGGACAGGGAATGGTGCACTAATTCATAATCACTTGGCCAGATCTCTTCTTATTCGATTTCCTAAGGATGTAAAGTTTCAAGCAATTATTAGTAGTGGGAATTGGACTCTCCTCCCAGCTGAAATAAACTTACTATCCTTACCTCAATTTAGAAGTTAGGGGGAGAGGGATAATTACTTGTGGAAAGGAATTCCTGTTTCAGAACTCACTACAAAAGATGTTAGAAGAATGAGGGAGAGGGCTGTTGATCTTGTCAGATGGAACAAACTAATATGGAACAAGGTTCTTAGACCCAATGTGAGCTTCCTGCTCTAGCTCATTATGCATAACAGACTAAGCACTCTGGATAGGTTGAATTTTCTAAATATTCCTAAGGCGTGTATTCTATGCAAGCAGGAGGATGAATCTAGAGATCATCTTTTCTTTAACTGTCGGTTTTCAAAGGAAGTGCGGAGTAAGATCTCTAACCTAAGTTTTCCTGACTACTCCAATGGTAGTATTACAACTATCCTACTGGATATCCCTCAATTGCAGATGTCTAAATATGAGAAGGAAATCCTATTATTATCGACTGCTAAATGTGCCCAGGTAATTTGGAATGAAAGGAATGGCAGAAGATTTAGAGACCAATCTAATTCTCTCTCTTCTACCATTGAACTCATTACTACAAGCATCAGGGAGCAACTGATCATCCATCAGTTCATCCGACACTGTAGTGGAAGACTGGCCAGTATTTGGAGAATATAGTCTACAGAACTCATATCCCAATACTTAGGATCTATATAGCTTTTAAGAAAGAAGAAGTACCTAGATCCGCTATCTTCTGTGGTGATCTGTTACCTCCATCATCATAGTCAACTCAGCTCGCTTCCTTCCTACACATCATAGATCTGATTTTCAGTACCCTGACGAGACCATTGGCTGAAGGAGTAGGAAGGAGAGGAAATGTAGTTTCAGGAGCCTACCTAGTTGGCTTTCCAAGCTGGGATTATCGTTCCTCTAAGTCCTAAAGAGATCCGCCTCCCTGCTAAAATTTCGAAGGAAACGAGTCATACTCGGAAAAGCTTCAAAATCCAATCGAAGATTAAAGTCTCAGTACCTTTCATGTTTGCTATTGCATGTAGTCTTGAGCTGGCAAGCCTGTGTTGGTGATCCTTCGCCGATTAACTTTCTCGTCTCTTCGCTCAACCATCGCCAACCCTAATTGGAAATGTTTTGGGAGTGTCCGTAAAGCAAGGGGTCGTTTTGCTCCTTTGGTTTTTGACAGTTCCGAATGCTTTGTCGTTTAGTTAATTTAGAGACTAGTGTGCACGTTGTTGTTTTCCTCTATGTAATGGGAGCTTGAGGCTCTATAGTATTTTCACCCTATGTATTATACCATTCATTAATGAGAATTTTTTCAATTTCTAAAAAAAATGTGTCTAATAGTAAACAAATATTAAGAATATCAACAGTATGATCCTAAGGAAGAAATGATATTTTACTTGATGTTTAAAATAAAGTCACTTTCTAAAGTTGATTAAAAATAAATGTTCAACATAAAATTTTACTTATTGTTGTATTTTGCGCTAGTTTATTGGTGCCATTTGCCCATTTGTTGTTATAATCATTTCTTTATATCTCTAATCTAAAGCTTATACAAAAGAAAAATAAGGATAATGACAATAACAAGTGCTTTTATTTTTACTTAATGAAATCTACTCGGGATAAGATACTCTTATCGTGAACCCCTTTCTACTAATCAATACCTAAACTCTACAATTTATCATTTGGAGTTATGAAAATAAAAAATGTAGAGGTGTACCATTTTACTCAAATTTCTTTTTGAGATTTCGATCAAAAATCAAACTTTAATTAAGTATGCCTTCTTAGGCCAACTGATGGTAACTTTAAATATTACGAATCACTTTTAACATAAGTTTGCCATGTAATATGAGTCATTTAAAATTCAACATAAAAATTTTGACTAACCTGCATTGGATTGGTTTAAGAATTGGGTAGGAGTTGTCTTTGAAAGATTTCCTATTAATCTTTGGACTGGTTTAACATAAGTTTGACTATCATTATGCAGAGATTGTTTTCCACTTATAAAAAGGCAAATAGCCACTTAACCTTGCCTGTTGTTCTCAATCAAGCTTGACCATTGATCTTTATCAATATTGATGGCTCATTCCTTTGAATAAGGTGTAAGATATGGAAAATTAGTTCACTTTCATTATTTTCTAAAAGTTGAGCCTACTATTTTTCAAAGAAAAATCACCATTTCCTTCGTTTTTCTATCTACTTTCATGAGAAGGTTCAACATTAAGGTGTTTTAACATACCTCACATTTTATAAGGGCATGACCATATCCTTTTCCTTTTGTATTTTTAATAAGAAGAGTAGTAGGTGTATTAAGACTAATTTAGGAAGTAAGACTAATATATCCAACTATGATAGATTAATGATATCTAATCACATATGAATAATGTCCTTGCATTCTATAGGTATATCGAGAGTATAATGCAATCCTAATTGATTAGTTAAGTTCAGGAAAAGGCTTCATCTTTGAAACTCCCTCTCAAACTCCCTCTTTGGGGACTTTCACTATAATTTTAAAATGTGACTAAATCCTCCTAAGCTACAGAACATTAAGTTTGAAAATATGAGGGCGATGTTCTCTATTTCTAAGTATATCTCACTAAAATATCTACATAAATACAAAATAATTTGTTATTGTTGTCTTGGCAAAGTGGAGATTTACTATAATTCTTTTAAAAGTAGGCTTCATTTCTCCATCCACCCCTTAATCCTTCAAATCCTTAATGCTACAAGCTTAAGTCCCAACCAATTATATTTGTATGCCCTAGTCATGAATTATTCAAATTTATTCACTAATACAAGCTTGTTGGACCCCAAGTAGGTGATATAGTTTGAGCATGAGGAGTGGGTCTTAGTTATAGATGACTCTTAAAAAGTTATATGACTGGAAGGACAAATTCTTCTCTCAATCAAACAAGACAAACTTGTCAACTTGTAAGATCATTTATAGAGGTTTAAATAAGAGGTTTTCACATTAGGATAGGAATAGTGCATCAATGAAACTCCTCTCTAAAAAACTTGTATTACCTACCCCTTACCACACTGGTATAATCTCCTTTATGAGAATAGCCTAATCTAATCAGGGACGTATTATAGTGAAGAGCATCCTTGTAAGTTCCTTTCTTTATTACTTATTTTAATTGTATTTTTAAATATGTTATCAAAACTCCTTTTTTTTTATTGTAGCTATGAACATGGATAAAAGCTCATAAAGACCAAAGAAGCCAAGCAAAAAAGCCTAATTAGCTCATCCTCTAAGAATAATAAGAAGAAGGTGACTCATAATGAAGAAGTCACTATGATTAAGTCAACCATCCATATTGCTTCCACATCAAATTCTCTATTTTACTCTTCCCAACTAGTGGAGAATGTGATTTATCTCCATATCCCCTTTAGGCCTATTAAGTAAGATGATCGCTTGTTCTTTAACTTGAATCTAAAGAAGACTAACATTATCTTTATCAAGATTAGGAGTGGGTCCAAACTAGTTTGTAGGATGGCTATAGAATTGCGAGAACTTGGAGGACATGGATGTAAACTTCATATATGTGTCTTCCAAGAGGCATCTAACTAGGCTAAGTTCACTTTTATATATATTTTAATTTATATTTAGTCTTGAGAAAAATTCCTTTCATTTTCAAACTCTCTATTATATAATCATAATTTATTAGAATGTGCGATAAAATCTTAAGAAGATTAAGAAGGAAAAGGAGAAGTTTAAGGGTGTATACATAGAAATCTATAAGAACCTTGAGTTTATTTTAAACCAAAAAAATTTGTTGCTAAAGAACAACTATTTAAGCATCTTAAGTTAAAAAGGGAGAATACATCTCTAAAGGATGAGGTGGCAAGCCTGAGAGATAAGTTGCATGCATATAATTTTAAGTTAAAGAGTGATAGTTTCAAATTCAACATCATTCACCATTATTATAGGAATCAGAACTATAACAATCTTGTTAGTTTGAAAATGGAAGGTCTAAAGGTCCATAAGAAGGATGCACATGATAAGTTCTCAAACTTGTCATTCATATATCTAGACCTTGTTGATGTTTTTGTTCAGCCTAAGCTAAGTCATACTAAGGAAACCTATGATATTTCTAGTATTGATATAGATGCTAAAGTCACTAGTTCTATAAGAGGGGAGTCTCACAACCATAAACTCACACCCCTGTCTATCTATATCCTTTATGTCCTTTTAGGTGTAGGGTGTATGGATGAATAGCACTTTAGCTTCTTTTTTTTTGAAAAAGTTTCTCTTATACTATATCAGTGTTTTTAGTTTGCTTTATTTTAGAAATGATGGTATTTGTTAAAATTATTCAAACCATTTTAGCATAGTTGTGTAGAGCTCATAACTCTTTGAACATATCTTGTAGGTGTTTTCCTTTTCTAAGCAATATTTTAGGAAGTACAATTGGACTCTAATTAACCTTATAGAATTAAAGTTCAACTCAACTAATAAGCTTAATTATTCTTTGGTTAGGATTCTATCTTTATATATGGATGAACCTTATCTTGATTTTCTTATCTATGAAGGATCACTGAGGCTCACACATGAAACAAGGATCACATAAAAGTGAACTAACTCGTAAATAAGATACATGTTTTGCCTTTTAAAATTTCCTTGATAGCTACAAGGTAGGAAGCACATGTTTCAATTTCTGGTTCAGCCGGATTCTGCTGGAACGGATTGTCATTGTTCTGATCCATAGCTGTGCGTAATTCTAATGATCGAACACCTGCAAAACAGACAAAAGGTGCGCCGGGGGTTGTTACCCGGGATGCCCCTCCGACGCTTAAGTCAATATTCTTGTAGGGTTTTGGCTGTTGTAAACAAAGAGGAGCAGGGTCGAAGTCTCGTACCTGAATCTCAGCCGAATAGTACATTATATGTTGGACCCCGAACTTGATTGGACGTCAGAATTGGTAAATAAGGAAATTAGTGTTGTGATTGGGTAATATTGCTAATGATGTTGGAGGATTTAAGTATGGTTGATGAGCCATATGTATTGTATTATGGATTAAAGTATGGAGATTGAGTTGTGTTTGAGGTAAATTGGATGAAGAGTATTGTGGTAG
>JANIPN010000005.1:41248553-41260744 GCA_027478595.1 Erythroxylum anguifugum
GTCATGAATGCATGTACAGTCATGTGCATATACAAAAATTACAATTTATGTGTTTATGGAGGCCATATCATGCATGATCGGTGATGGGATGTTACATTAATAGTCAGATGATTTCGACCTTGATGAAAGTACTTGTCGACATTCCTTGGGATGTGTGAGATATCGGATAAGCTAGGCTTAATTTGATCTATTTTATTAAACAATGTGTTTTTCTCTGATTTTATAGTGATAGCATGGTTGGATGAGGAAGGAGAAGTCATTGCAAGGATGGATCTTTGTGACCCAAGCTAGAAGAACATAGCACTGAAGCAGTCGCAGAACCAATGGTTGCTACCTCTTCGGCTGAAGCCTCACACTGTAACACCACCGGCGGTAGCACAACCGAATTTACCACCGGTGCCGAGGGAGGCTCTGCATTAGGTGATGACATGGTGACCATAGTACACTGTGCAACATCAGCCTGAGGCTGGAGTGCCACATATGCCACCACAAGTACCGCCACCACAATCACCAATAGTGATACCTAGTCCTGCACCAGGTCAACATCTGATGCTTGAAATCTCGGGGTATATTAAGGAGGCAAGGAATCTTGGGTGTGGTACTTTTAATGAGCGTGGTGATGTTATCGAGGCCAAAACTTGGATGATATGAACCGCAGAGACATTTCACGATATAGGGTTGTCTAATGAGATGAATCTGAAGTTAGTTGTCCGATTGTTGGAGGGTGATGCTAGAGTCTGGTGCGAAAATGTCCGAGGATATGACCATAATCAGGTTACTTGGACGGATTTTATCAACGAATTCAATAAACAATATTATACCATATTTGATAAAGATCAGAAGAAGGCTGCCTTTTTTACACTGACACGGGGGAATAGATCGGTGCACGAGTTTAAGACAGAGTTGAGAGAGCTTGCCACCTATGTCCCTGAATATGTGGAAAATGAAGAGAATATATGTGTTCGGTTTAAGAATGAATTGCATTTGCCGATCTAGGAGAGGATGACGGTTACGCCCACTACTACGTTTAAGGAGATGGTACAATCAGCCAAGAAAGTTGAAAGGTTAGTGAAAAAGCGCGGAAGACAGTAGGAGGAGAAGAACTGGAAAAGGAAAGGAGAAGGTTCCTCCAACTAGCAGCCCAAGAGGAGTCATGATAGTTCAGCTATGGGTAGTACTGCAGGCACTGCATCAACAGATGTCAATTTATGGTTACCACAACCTGGAGGTTAGAGCACTACCCCTACTACTAGCTCTGCTTCTCGAGCTTGACCATATCGATCAAAACAATGTAGAAACTGTAGAAAGGTACATTCAAGCAAGTGTACGGAGCTGAGAAAGTGTTTTCAGTATAGAGAGATAGGGCATATGAGGAGAGATTATCCACAGCTAGCTTAAACTTCAACTTAAGAAGGAGATAGCTCGATGCAGCCAGTGAGACATAGAGGGGAGACTACCAGCACAGGTGCTCAGTCTTCTGTATCCACACAGAGGACTGGTGTGGGCAGTAGTGCACCTCCAATAAGTCAACAACATCCTGCTTCGCGATCTCAGGCACGAGTTTATATAATGACAGAGGAGGACATTCAAGCCAATCTAGACATGATTACAGGTATTTTCTGGACGAACATTTCTTTGTTGTTGTATTCCTATATTATGATGCAAGTTTTGTATAGTACCAGTAAACTCTTAAATAGTATGAGTGCTAAGCCGTAGTGTTATAAAATGTTATGTGTGTTCTCGGTAGAGACGCTAAAGTTTTGATCGACATGGTGTGTAAAGGTCTTTTGTCAGTGTGACCTTCGTTGTGACCTTCGTCGAGGATATTAGTCATCCTCTGGAGTCATTGGATCACCTCTCATTGTAGTCACTCCTTTTGGAGAGCAAGTGGCTTGTGATGAAGTGTATACGGCCTGTGAGATAAAGATCAGTGATGTTGTGCTAGAGGTAGATCTTATTCCCCTCGATCTCCAGGATTTTGAGGTGATATTGGGGATTAACTAGTTGTAAAGATATTCTTGTTTTAAGAAAGAGGTGGAGTTTGACCTTCAGGGTGAAGTCCTGATTAAATTTACTGGTGACCAATGAATATTCTTGCGTTGTTTGATATCGTTGATTAAGGTTAAGAGGTTAATTCATTAGGGATGCCAGGCATACCTCACACATGTGATTGACACTTCAACATAAAGGGTCGAACTAGGAGATGTCCCTATTATGTGCGAGTTCCCCCATGTCTTTCCGGAGGAGTTACCTAGATTGCCACCTGATCAGGAGTTTGATTTTACTATTGACTTAGTCCCAGGGATGAAACCAATATCTATACCATCGTAGCGCATGGAACCAGCAGAATTGAATGAGTTGAAGATTCAATTACAAGAGTTATTGGACAAAGGCTTCATCAGACCAAGTCATTTACCGTGGGGAGCACCATTATTATTTGTCAAAAAGAAGGATGGGACCCTCCGCTTATGTGTTGATTATAGGCAGTTAAACATGGTTATCATCAAGAATAAATATCCACTCCCCAGGGTCAATGACTTGTTTGATCGGTTAAGAGGAGCTACAATATTCTTATAGATAGATCTAAGGTCTGGGTACCATCAGTTGAAGATTGATGAAAATGATGTGCACAAGACTACTTTCTAGACGAGGTATAGACACTATGAATTTTTGGTGATGCCGTTTGGATTGACAAATGCACCTACAACATTTATGGATTTCATGAACAGGGTGTTCCATCCTTATTTAGATCAATTTATCATAGTCTTCATTGATGACCTTCTAATTTATTCTAAGGATGAAGAGGAGCATGCTAGACATCTCTGGATTGTGCTCTAAATACTTCGCAAAAGACAATTGTATGTGAAGTTCTCAAAGTGTGAATTTTGGCTGAGGGAGATAGGATTCCTTGGGCATGTGGTATCAGGGGAAGGTATTTTTGTAGACTCGAAAAAAGTGGAAGCTATACTTGAGTGGGAACAGCCTAAGAATGTGACAGAAGTCTGCAGCTTTTTGGGGTTAGCTGTTTATTATCGGAGATTTGATGAGAGTTTCTCAGTACTTGTAGCCCCTTTGTTGAGGCTTACCTGGAAGGGGGTAAAATTTCAGTGGGATGACAAATGTGAGGAGAGTTTCCACGAGTTGAAGAGGGGATTGACTTCTGTGCCAGTGCTCACTCTACGTACCCAAGGGGTGGGTATAAGGTGTACAATGATGCCAGCCGCGAGGGACTTGGTTTTGTACATATGCAGGTCAGGTGAGTGATCGTTCTAGACAGCTGAAGAAACATGAGATATATTATCCTACACATGATTTGGAGCTCGCAGCAGTAGTGTTTGCACTCAAGATTTGGAGACACTATCTTTATGGGGAGACTTGTCGTATATACACCGACCATAAAAGTTTGAAGTTCCTAATGACATAGAAGGAGCTAAACCTCATACAAAGGAGATGGTTGGAATTGATTAAGGATTATGACTTAATAATGGACCATCACGAGGGAAAAGCAAATGTTATAGTCAATGCACTGAGTCGTAAGCCCTGTTCGGTAATAACTATTAGGCAAAATCCTTATATGATGCATTTGATGAGTGTGCAGAGCCTTCGGATTGGGCTCTCAGTTGCAAAGGATGATGGAACATTGCTAGCACGGATTGAAGTTCAGCCGACATTATTTGATGAGATCAAGAGATCGCAAGTCGACGATCTTGAGTTAAGAGTCATTCGGGAGAAATTGCCATATGAAGAGAATAGCATAAGCCGAATTGTTAGTCTTCAAAGACAAAGTCTGTGTGCCGGATGACCAGGGTCCCAGGTGAGCTATCTTGGAAAAAGCTCACAATTCAACTTATGCTATACTTCCTGGTAGCACTAAGATGTATCAAACTTTTAGAGAGAGTTGTTGGTGGCTAGGGATAAAGAGAGCGATAACAAAATTTGTGGCCAGATGCCTTCCCTGTCAATAGATTAAGGCAGAACATTAGAAACCAGCAGGTATGTTACAGTCTTTCCCTATTCCGGAATGGAAGTGGGAGCATGTGAAAGTGGATTTTGTAGTTGGATTACCTTGTATATCGAAGGGTCATGATGCTATTTGGGTTATAGTAGATAGATTGACGAAGTATGCTCATTTTTTGCATATCCACACAACCTATTTATTGGAGACGTTGACAAAGTTGTATATCGATGAGATAGGGATCCAAGATTCACCTCACAATTTTGGCCAAAATTCTAGGAATCTTTGGGGACTAAACTGAAGTTTAGTACTGCCTTTCACCTCCAGACCAATGGTCAGTCGTAGAGGACCAAATACTAGAGGACATGCTGAGAGCATGTGTGATGGAATTCCAAGGGAGGTTAGTTACTTGCCTTTGATAGAGTTTGCTTATAAAATTACTTATCTGACAAGTATCGGTATGCCACCATATGAAGCACTTTATAGGAAAAAGTCTAGGACACCTTTATGTTGGGATGAGGATAGTACAACTAAAGTCGAAGGATCTGAATTGATAGAAGTTACCACTCAGAAAGTAAAAGTCATTCAAGAGAAGATGAAAGTCGCCCAGGATCGTGAAAAGAGCTACATGGATAAGAGGCGATGACCATTAGAGTTTGTAGTTGGTGATATGGTTTTCCTTCGAATATCACAATGGAAAGGTATTATCTGATTTCAGAGCTGAGGGAAGCTGAATCTTTGATATATCAAACCTTTCTGTATCCTGGAGTGTGTCGGGACTGTGGCATATCAGTTGAAATTGCCACCAGACTTAGATAGGATCCATAATGTATTCCGTGTCTCGATGCTTAAAAAGTGTATACTAGATCCGTCTCATGTTTTGGATACACCTCTAGTAGAGCTGAGAGAAGACCTGAGTCTTGAGGTGAAATCATTCAAGATTTTGGATTGACAGATAAAGAGGTTACGCAGCAAGGAGGTTCCCAGGTTCAAAGTTCTTTGGAAGAGTGACAGGGTCGAGGAGACGACATGAGAGCCTAAGGATACTATGAGATGTTAGTATCTCCATTTATTTGTATCCTCGACTTAGGAGTTTCGAGGACGAAACTCTTTTGAGAGGGGGAGGACTTGTAATGTTAGACTCTCTGAGTCCTTTTATATTAGTCTGTACTTGGAGATACTACTATATATTGATATATACGTGGTTGTATATGAGTTCAAAGATGTATTTAAACACTTTTTCGTATATATGTAAGTGATTTATAATATTAGATGCCCTTACATAAACTTAAAGTTCATCGATATTCAAAATCTTGGAGATTTCTGACATACAAGCTTATAATATGACCATGGTGTGGCTAAGTTAAATGTGTTCTAATGCCTTAGTGGTGATTAGACATGATTTATAGACTTATTGGACACTTAGAAAGATGAATTGGAAAATTTGATATACATAAGGGCTTATTTGCCAATTGTTAAAAGTTAAAGGACTTAATTGAAAATTTTCAATTCTTGGAGGATCAATATGTAATTTTATAAAGTTTAGGGGCTTAATTATTATTTTGAAAAGTTCAGGGACGAAAATAAAAATAAAAGTTTTGGTCATTCGCAAATTTTGGGCTTAATTGCAAATTTAGGAAAAATTTGGAGGGTATAATGGTAGTTTCTCATAAACTAAGTGCAAAAAGGTAATTTCACCATTACTAAAATTCTACAATTCTTTTCAATTCTCCAACCCAAATCAAGGTGTTCTAAGTTAATTTGGGATCAAGGAACTCAAATCTATCATTAGATTTTAGAAATTCTCAAAGGATTTTAAGATATCACCAAAGTTTAGGTAAATTTTGTCTAATCTCTCTCTACATTATGATTTTAAGTTTGGTGTTAAGATATGTTGTTCTCCATGCTTGAATATGCATGAAACATGGTTTAGATGAATGAAATGAGTCATGGAGAAGTCCCCATAAGCCAAAACTGAAATGTTCTCTTTTTGGTGAAAGTTTGTGAATTTTTGAATATCTGTTGAAATTGATGGTTTAAATGAATTCTATGGTGTTAATTGTATATGTATAATGTGAATTGATGATGAAAAATGTAGAAGATATATATTGGATAAGGCTTGGTCGAAATGATGGGAGAAGAAATGGACTATTGTAATGAGTTGTATAATTATGATGAATATGGCTTAAATGAAAGGAATTGGATTGAGTGGAGTGGTGAAATGTATTTTTGTTTGGAAGTGTTTGTTATATAACAAGATAGGAGCATGAATTACTATGATAAAGTATTAAAAATATGACTTAAAAGTCATGCACATTAGGTGTTTGATAAAAGGCCTAAGTGAACTTAGCTTAGGATTAAAGGATTCGTAATGATATGCATTGGAAAGCGGCTTTCATGTTTACTTGGAGAAAACTTGAATTTTTCTTAGATTGATGAGTAATGGCCTAATGTACTTGGATAAAAATGTACTTAATTATGTTTTAAAATGAGTAAGTATTGGATTAAAGGCATTAAATGCATTGGAAAATGTAAAAGAAAAGCTAATGTGAATAGTAAGGGAAGTAACCATATGAGAAGCTTAATGGCCGAATCTTATAGCTTAAAGATAGTGATATTGTGTTTTATACACTTATGTGATGGTGCATAAATATGAGATACATGTTTGAGAAGTAAATACATTGTATACTTTTATGTATAAAGGCTCGGGAGCTGTGAATCAAGGAGCTAGTACTAAGGATTTTTGAAGCCAAGGGAGTGTACACCTTCTTTTGAGGTGAGTTGGGGAAACCATATCTCTCAAATGTGATTAGGACATCCTTAGACATCCATGATGATTTGTATATGAATTTTGAACCTAGGTAATGCATAGTATGATTGAATCTCAAATAGATACTAGTATACTTGTGTATTTAATAAACAATATTGTTTTGAATAACTATTTGCACTTGGAGTGCAACTGATGTTTTCATTATGTATTTTGAGAAATGATATTGTTTTTAACTAACCTGCACTTGAAGTGCAAAGGATAATGTTTTATTTTCTGAAACTACATTTTTGAACAACTTTGCACTTGGAATGCAAAAGATGACTTTTATTGCATGAAATAATGTTTTGGAATTTACATATGCATAATCGAGTTGTGTATGCTGAGTGTATGTGTCCTCTTTTGGCTTAGAGCCATGGTAACATTTTGTTTTATCGGTTGGACCGATAAATAAAGGCATGGTGCCTTACTTGATTTTAGTATTTAATATTTGTATATGATTTTTGTGATTGGTGAGGTAACAGTTGGCCAATCGTGTGCTAGGCATAACATATTAAGCGACCCCTGTACCATTGACACTGGTACATAAAGGTCGAGTACCCGTATCGATTTCTTTTTATGGGACTGGTAAGTGATTCCACACCTTGAGTTCTGGTCACCAACGAGGTCATCACCTAGGGTCATAACGCTCTTGTCGACTGTAGTTCGGACTCACCACGGATGAAAGTCGAGCTAACACCAAGAATCGGTGGGTGTGCACACTAGTTTGACCAACTAGTGGCGACACATATGATTGTTTTGGCCTATTCTGAGATTTGTTTTCTGATAAGAATTGTTTTATACATGTGATGCTTTTCTACTTTTGTGTATTGGAACTGGAACCTATGTTCACCAGATGAGTGACTAATATGCTAGGTCTATATGGTTCCTAACTAGTATATGTTGAGTCATACGCTAGGCCTATGTATTTCTATGTCATGTATGTTCACTTCATAAGTGGTTATGTGCATGCTAGATTCGTGAAAAACCCATCCTTAGGTTATCTAGACCGTCTTGGTGTGTATCAAGTTCTATTTGCGATATATGTTTTTCCTGTTCACTAAGTATATAATGTACTCACCCCCTCTGCTTTCCAACCATGCAGGTTAATTTGGTGAGCTTGAAACTCTGAGTGATTGTGCATTCTTTTAACTTTTTTGGGGTATTACAGCACGTGGGTAGTCTCTATTTTGTATTTTTGTTGTATAGTAGTTCATGAACTGTTTTTATTAGGTTGGTTATGTTGATATGCTTTATGATTTTATAAATTAACTCTTAACTGTCTTGTTGTTTGTAAAAGACCTTATGTATAAACCTTTGGTACTGTCGTTGAGATTTCTTTTGAGTGGACTTAAAAGTCCAGAAGTTATGGTAGAATTTTAATGTGAATATAGAAGTGCGTTTAAAACTGATTTGCAGGTGTTTTGATTGAGTTTTGGGATTTTTAAAATGCAGCCATTATGTTATCCAAATGTTTTTAAAAGATATTCAGTTAGCTTTGCATAGTCAGATTAAGGGTACCATGAGTGTCCTTAGCCTGGGTATGTGACGGTAGCTATGTGCCTGATGTCGTACCGAGTCGTGACATCCATAATAGTTATATTTTTCCTTTCTACCACTCCATTTTGTTGAGGAGTATACCTAGCTATCAACTGATGCTTAATTCCATGCTTTCTTTAGAAATCATCACAAGCAATATATTCTATGCCTCTATCGATCCTTAAAGTCTTTAAAGAACAACCTATTTGTTTTTAAATATATGCTACAAAATTCTTAAGTACTTCACATGCCTCAGATCTCTGCTTCAAAAATAAACCCATGCCTTTCTACTATAATCATCAATAAATGTAATAAAGTATTTGTTACCTCCATTTATTATGTTTTATTATGATGTGTCAATTCCCACTTTATTTATTGCTCCAAATATAAAAGTTCCCTTCCAACTTCTAGTAATTTTCTTCTAAATGATTCACACAATCTCTAAAGTTTTCATTAAAGTTTCTCAAGCATATGTTATATTGAACTTTAGAGATTTAGAGTGTGCTATTGAAGTTACCTAGGATGCTTTGGAAATTTTCACATAAGTTGTTCTTTTGGAAAGCATGATTGAACCTGTAGTTGAAAGATACAAGGAATTTGGATCTATTAAAATCAAGGTGACTGAAAGGTGATAATTTAATCATCAACCAAGAAAAGAGGTGCATCTAATCTACTTAAATTATAGGTAATGACAGTATGACCATTATTGTGGAATTGATGGTTTATAAAAGAAATATAACACTTCTTTAAAAACAGTAACTTCTTTAACTTATCTATCTTAAACTTGGTTTCTAAAAAGCCCATTAACATATGCTTTATTTCAAAAATAAATTCCCTTAGGACTTGTTGCTTTTGGGGTAAATTGATACTACTTACATTCTAAAAGAGTATAGACATTAAATAAGATTCCATTTCTTTGAGCATTTGATTACATTCTCCCTACTAAGACTCATCTATAACTTGCTTCTAGCTAAGTCGAGTGTTCAGCCTTGAAGAGGAGGGACTTGAAGGAATATGAATAGTAAGGGCCTTAAAAGGAGTAAACGGAAGAGGGGAAAAGGTAGAACTTGAAAGGTGCTGAGAGGAGAGTGATTGGTAAAATGGTTATTGGCTAAAAGGAGGCAAGATAAGAGAAGGAGGAGAGAGGCTGAGGAGAAATTTTGGAGGCTAAATGATGAGGGGAAAGTGAACTTATAGTTAAAAGAGGGAAATTACTAAGACTAAGGTTGTTCATCTAGTCTGATCCCAACTAGTTAGAGGACATGATTCCATAAAGGAAAGGTCTGACAAATATGTAGAAGATAAATTTCAAACACCATTTTAAAAATGGTAAAGCAAAATAGATAGGAGGGACTAAAGTGGGAAATGACAAAAGTGTTCCTCACCAAGATCGAACAAAAAGTAGCTTGAGGGGATCCACTGACATGTACAAGACACAAGGAGAAAGCAATAAGAGGAGACATATTATTAAATCTTATTAGTAATTAAATCTTATACGAAATTTTTTATATTAGATCACATTACAAAAAATGTGACAGTACTCCTTAGTGAACATTGAGATTGTACTTAACATTCCAATTTCTTAAAAAGAACCTATACTTTAATATGAATATGGATTTTATATCCTTAGGTAAGAAATATATAAAAGACATTTAATTTGAAAATTTAAATTTTGATAAAGTTAAATTTCAATTTATGACTACAAAAGAGATATAATGAATTCAAACTAAAAATAGGTGATAAGACACATAAATAAAAATGATGATTCCTCAAATAATTTATAATTAGGCAAAAGGGGAAATTTTGAATCAAATTTTTTTACGAGCATTTAACTTCGATTATAATGTTTAATATCATTTGAAAATAACTATAGCATCATAACATTCAAAAAGAATCCTAAGGATGTAAATATTTTTCTATATAAACTCTACACTAATAGAATCCTAAATTCTCATTTGGGTTTTGTCAAAATTAGACATTCTAGTTTTTTTTTAATTATTTTATATGTTACCTACATTGCCAATCAAGATCTAAGCTAACAATATAACCCTACTCATTTTTCCCATTTTCTGACTAATTTTATGACTGCATAATTCCTAAATTAGTCTAAAATGTCTCTATCTCTCCATCCTTCTTATCTTTGGCTATTCGATGGTTGTCTCTTTATTTTCATTAGCTATTTGTCTTTTTCACACTGATTCAACTCAAAGTCTTTTTCTCATTGATACAGCTCAAACACAAAAAATTAGCTCACCCATATTTGTTTTAAAGTGTGTTTTATTAATTTTTATTAATTAAATACCATTGTTTGTCGTTTAGTGAATAGGTAAGTATAATATGAATAGGTAGATCAACTCACCCAAGTGTTATATATATGTAGTTCTAACCTCCATTGTAGGTTATTATTATTATTATTCGTATATCATCTAAGCATATGGTCTTAATTTCCATTGTAGATTTTTATTCTCCTTTATTTTTCTTACTGTAGTGTCCTCGTGGTGTATTTTATTGTGTTTATTTTTTTCTTCACCCAAAATAATATTGAATTATTATTATTGATTGAGCTTTTCTAATTGGTTTAATGGTAGTTATGATCATTAAACAAAAAATAGAGAGAACCTAATTCCTAAACGGACTCAAACATATAAATCAGACATTTGACATAAAGGATTAAATATAAACAAACATTAGGCGCTTGAGTTTACCTAGATTGAAAACAAATATGTAATTACCAAACATATAACTGATAAAATGGGAAAATAAAAGAAAAATGGAAAAAAGGAAACATACTTTAGAACAAATAAAGGAAGCCATAACACAAAATGCTTTGGAGATCATTTACATCCCCAACTTCTACAAAATAAATTAAGTTCCTTTGTTTTTATTTTTCTTTTTTTAAGAGAAAGAAAAAAATGTATATAAACTGTACGGTTAAGTGATGAGTGTAGGTGTGTGGGTTAACACTTGGAGAACTTTCTTAAGTGGCCGTTGTCAATTTGGTATTCTCTATTAATGTCTCATACCATAAGATACCTTTAAATAGACATTTTTAGTTTGAGAGAATGTCTATGCTCTATGTGTTCTTGATGCTTAGATCATGCTATCTTGTTATTTATAATTATGTGGGCTTAGACTTCTAGACTTTTGTCAAAGACATTTTGTTCCATTCGTTAGTTATATTTTTGTATTTATCTTACTAGTTTTGTTGGGACTAGTTATTGACTTGTATATTTTTTATGGGTGCTATTTTTCATGGTCTTTCTATTTATGTTATTGGTACTATATAGTTAACCTAATTTTGTTAGCTATAGGCAACTTTGTGAAATAAGGAAGGATCTTGAGTAACAATAGGTTGACAAGGTTTATTATAGAGTTAGCTGAAAGTGCATTTTGAACCTTATTTACGTTAAAGTATAACTTAAAATCTAACGTTTTGAAGCATTCAATTTGAACCGTAATGTTTTTAAAAATTTCAAAATTTACCCTAAGTAGAAAAAAACTTTGATAGGGTTAGCCATTCGTTAGTTAAATATCACGTTAAGGCTAACATGGTATTATTTATTATTTTTCAATCAGAAAGTCGGCCTTACTCACTGTCTATAATAAAATTTTATAATAATTGTTGTTAAACCCTAATTAAGTTAATTAACCAATATGCTTCTGAAACATTTACAAAGTTTTTGTTGGTTGTAGTCTTCATCTTTGATTTGATCGCCTTTAGTTTGGCTGCTACAACTGAGCAGGGAAGAAACATTGTGCGTGGTCATTTCTCTTTTCTCTTTACTTCTATATTATCAACATCAACTAGATAATCCTGTTGGACCCCGTTACCGGAGCCCAACTCCGGATCATGTAACATGAAACTTAGTCATTTTACCTTGTAGGGTTTAT
>JANIPN010000005.1:41284204-41298809 GCA_027478595.1 Erythroxylum anguifugum
ATCTAAGCTAGTTTTGGAGTTTTCTAACCTATATGAACCATAGGTAGGTTAGATTGGAGCTTAATTAGAGTTAATTTCATTTGGTTATGAATTATGGAAATTTGGGGATTTCCATTGGAATTGGAATTTACGAGAAATTTTGCTTTTGTCTAGGAAATCAAGAGCCTATCTAAAAGCAAGAGGAAAGAACTCATTGAAGTTGGATTTTCCAAGAATTTTAAGGTGGGTAATTTATTCATAGTTATTGTGTAATGGGCAAAAATGCCTTGTGTGTGCATATATGTGTGTATATATGCTGGAATTGATATATTGTGAATTGCTGTGATGTGTTTTATGTTATGTTATGCATTGAAAGATGTATGACAATGTGTTAAAGATTGAATTATGAGCATGTTTATGCTATGACTTTTATTATGGCATTTTGAGTAAATGGAAAGAAGAAAAATCATGAGAATTTGAATTTGAGCATGATTGAATTAAGCATGAAAATGTGAGATGTGTGTTTGGGCAAGAGAGGAATCGTTTTGTTAGTCACATGCACGTCGACGTTAAGCCTTCTCCTGGCTGCCCGCTTGTAGCCCACAAGATCCGAAAAGTGGACTCGTTTCATTCACGGAGTAAACTTCGGTTTCTCTGTTTTGTTCACGGAACCCTCGAGCCAAATTGTGTGTGCATTTGCATTTTGATGTGTTAAAGATATGATGTGAATTGTGTTATATGATTGGATGCTAAATGACTTCAAATGTGTTGAATAGAATGATGAATTGAATTATGAGATTATGTATGAAAATTGTGAATGCTAAGCTACATTGTTTGTCTATATGAATATTTGTATGTGTTGATTGTGTGGCTCATTGCCAATGGCTATGAATAAGTTAGCCACTGAGCTGTATAGCTCAACCCATAATTTTCCTCCTCAGGTGCGGACCGAGAAAAGTGACGACCCTTGCAAGGCAATTGGACACTCCAAGATAGCTCGGAGTCTTTTGTATTAAGTTAGTACCATTTGGCTAGCTTTATAGGCATATCAAACATGAGCATCTTTTGTATTTTGTATTAAGTGATGTATGTGTTGATATGTAAGTAAAGCTTGTTCAAACATTTCTTTTGCTTTCAAATGAGAATGAGAATTGAGAAGTTCATATTGTATGATTATGTTCCTTTTAAGTTTTAGTATGATGTATGTGGTTATTCTTGGTTGAGATTGTCAATTGTTGCTAGTGTTAGAAGAATATGTTGAAATTGGGAAGAATGTGTGTGATGAATCATTTAGAGTTGAGATTTAATGATGTTTAATGGGTTTGGAGTGGTTTTTGTGGTGTTGGAGAAGGGTTTGAGGTAAGGGAATATTAGGAGGGGTTTAGGAACCTTTGAAGGGGGCTTGGAGGGTGAAAAATTCATGTCACCCGAAGGTTACACGGTCCACCCGTGTAAATTTACACGGGCCGTGTAAATCTGGGCGCAGGGGACACTTTTCACCCGAATGTTACACGGTCTGACCGTGTGATTTCATACGGTCCGTGTAATTTGACCCTCTTAACGACATAATTTCAATTTTTGTTCTCCATTAAAGTTGTAGCCCTAGATGTCTACTTTCCAACCGTACAAAAATGAAGTCAATCCGACGTCTATAATGAAAGTTGTGGGATTTGCGCCAAAGTATGTTCAATAGGAATCCGGATATGAACATGTTGGAGTCGTTGAACCATAACTCTTTCGTCCGACCTCTGATTGAGGCGATTCTTGAGGCGTTAGACTTCTAACACATTTTCCTACCTTTGATTAAAATTTTATGGCCATTGGTTTCGAATTAAGGAAGTTTGATGGAATGGAAGTGAGTGGTCGGGTTGGAGAGCTTTATCGGGCTATGAACATACTTTGGATTTTTAAGCTTTTCTTGAGCTATAGAGCTCCAATTGAGGTGGTTCTTGGTTTTACATAAACTAGAGACCAAGAGCTACCATTTGGAAGAATTCAATTGTAATTTTTGTGGTTTTTGTTTTGAAGGCTCGCCTTTGGGGCTTGAGATGTTATGAGATTGAGGGTTTAGGAGATTGGAAACCCGTTTGTGTATGTTCTTCGATTCCGAACCGATTGTTGGGCTTCGAAAATGGGGTACAAAAATTATTATATTAGTTAATGGGTTAATTACTAAAAAATCCTTAAATTTTTGTCAATTTTGCAATTATAGCCCGAATTTTAAAAAGGAGTAATAAAATATGCAAACTTTCTATTTTTTTTCAATTCTAGCCCGAATTTCAAAAAGTAGCAATAAAATTATGAAACTTTCAAAACATTTTAATTCTAACCCGATGTTAGCCTTTGTTTAGATTGAAGGAAAGCAAGAGAAAAGAAAAGAAGAGAATTGCATTTCCCTTGGTTTCTATTGTTTGGACAAAAATAAAGAAAAGGAAAGTGAGAGAATGTAGAGGAATAGGAGAGAAATTTGGACCAAATGTATTTCCCACCAAATTGGTGGGAAAGGAGGAGAAATTCAAGACAAGATAACTCTAATATAAGTAAATTACCATTGTATCTTTATTTAACAAAAGATAAACAAGTTCTATGGTCAAGGGCATAAAGGTCTCAAAAAATTCTTTTGTCCAATATAAGTTTCAATTCCCTCCATTGATAAATTAGGAAAACAAACAATGGAAAGGAAATCTCATTTCTCTTCCATTCTTTTCTCCTCTTTTCCCCTCAATATTTCTTTTCCTTTCCCTTGTGCAAGTAAGGATCCAAACAAAGGCTTAGTGTTTCCGTTAAGTTTACTCACGTAACTTGCCTTGTGTTTCAGAAACTTTAACTATTAACACACGTTAAACAAAATTAACACAACAAATGAAGATTAATGAAATGACGTCATTTAATCACATAATTAAAATGGTGTTGTTGCTTAAAAATGACCTAAATCAGATTACGCAGCCTCGATGACCTTATGCTTTGATTTCAATTTTTTTCTTCATTTTTAGTTTGTTCTCTCGACGCCCTCATCCTTTGATTTTTCATATTATGCAGCTTAGGGGAAAGAACTAAAAACAAAGAGCTTACTAATGCAGTATGTTATAATGCAAGAGTAGTTTGAAGCATCTGGAGAACAAACAGAAAACAAATGGCTAAGGGCATCAGAAGAACAACAGATAACGTTGGGCTAGAATTGAAGAAAATTGAAAATTTGAGCATTTTATTGCTAGTTTTTAAAGTTTGGGCTAGAATTGAAAAAAATAAAAGTTTGGGTATTTTATTGCTGCTTTTTAAAGTTCGGGCTATAATTAAAAATTTGACAAAAATTTGAGCTTTTTTTTAATAATTTGTCCTTAGTTAATACAATATAGTCTATTGTGTTTCAATTTTTTAAATTCATATAACAGAGTCAGATTCAACTACATGGACATATCACACTCTACAAACTGACACATTACAAGGAAGGTGAAGCCTGAACGTTTGAAAAGGCACAGAATAATTATGTAAATATAAAAATTTTAATTTTAAAGTTTATTTATTTATGTAATATTAACTAATAATATTTGAATTACATCTCCATTTTGTGTTTTAAATTCTAGGATAAGATGCAAGAGTTATTGCAGAGATCATTGTCTGACAAGAATGAGCCCAATATGGATGACATTTGCAACATCTTTGGTACAAGATCACGGTATATCAAAGGTCTTGGGTATAGCTCTAAGCCAATTGGCTCATCATCGTCACGACTAGCATATGTAATGACGCTTTAAAAGGATAACCAGCCGCTTAAGACTCAGTTACAATGTAATAAAGAAAAGTTAAATCGTACTGAAGAAAAATTACAGCGTAATGAGCAAAAATTAGACCGTACTAAAAGCTTAAAAAAATGGTCAAACAATTACTTGAGTCAAACTATGTACGTAGTAGTGACGATGAGGAGTTTTAGTTTGTCTATAAATATTTTTCTTAACTTGAAGCTGAGGAGTCTTAGTTTGTGAATAATTGTTTTTCTTAACTTTTGTAGTTAACATTCAATTACATTTTATTTTTTTATAAAATGCATTTAATTTTTAATTATGAAACTTTTTTATTTTATTTTACTTAATTATTATTTAAAAATGTCACCAACAATAATTCAGAAATGTGACTTAATTATAATTCAAACCATGTTAAAAACAATAACATGAATTAAAAATATTATTAATAATTATAATTAAATAATAAATTAGTAATATGAAAGTATAAATTAAATAAAAAATTCGTCACTAAAACCTTTTAGCTACAAATAAAAAATTCTCACAAAAGCTTTTTACCTACATTTCGTAAAACATCTCTAATAACCTTTAGCTACGTTAACATATTCTGCTATGCAAAAAAAAATCGTCGGTAAAGATTGTTACCTACTACGTTAACAAAGGTAATATTTATCTTTACCCACCAAAATGAAATGTCGCAACACATTATTTGCGACAATGTTTTATCTCCTTGCCTACGTTTTGCGATGAACTACTGATCGTAGCAAAATTAGTTGGGCGACGAAACTGTGAAAACATCGCAGATAATTATTTGCTTCCAGGCTTAATTTCATGACTACTGGTTCGATGATTTTTTGTCGTTGCAAATCCTTCAGCAGCAAAACTAATCTTCGCCAAAACCCTCTTCTATTGCAGTGAGTTAACGTTCATTCTTACATTGCTATAATCCAATAGACATTTTGTTTCAATTTGAGACATCCTAATTTACTTTTATAGGGTGTTAATTAGATAGGTAACTAATTTATAAGTGCCAATTCAAAAACTTATCATGGCCATAGCGAGCGGAGGCGCGACAAGCATCGTAATCAAGTACGTAATCAAGCACCCCACTATTTATGCCAAATCTAAAATGGAGCTTCCACCTCCATACGGTCGAAGACAAGACAATCAATTCTATTTATGAACGGTTGAGTAGCTCATACGTCTGTTAATGGAATAATTAAACGGTCCGTGCCACAATCACCTTTAACCTGATTACATCAAAGATACATTTATAAAAATTTAATTACTTTCACTAAATGTTATGACATGGTTTGTAAGATTCCCATCTACCCTTAAAATACCAGAAGTGACGCCTACTTCAACACGCAAATAATTATCAACTTGAATAAATGGCTCATCGTTTCATTAAAACAAAATTTCGTGAATTCCTACAAATAGCAGTCCAGCCCTAAAAGTAACCCTACGTTTGGTTACTGTCCTCAAGGGTGAGGACAGTGGACAAAGACGCAAAAATCTTGTCTGTAACCGTGTTTGCTTGCTGTCTTCGAAAATTTCTGTTCTGTCCTCAGTGGACAAGGACAGAAATTTCTGTCCAAAATAAAACTGAGGTACAGAGGAGATTTGTCTGTCGGACAACTTTGTGAAAAGTCGAAACTAACCTCCTCGTAACGTCTCCCACGAAACCTAAAACGTGAGATCTCTAGTGAACAACCATTTAACAACCGGAACTCACCTCCTTCGTGCGGCTTCGTCTCCACTGCTAACACGGTATGATGTTTCCTTTCAAGTACATTCTTCACTTCTGTTCCCACGCTAGATTCAAGTTTGGATATCGAATTTGAAACTTGTTTTTACCTTCGCCAAAAGTAACCTTTCTTTCAATTTTGGCCATCTGGGTTGTCACGTATTTTATATCTCTTATGATAGATCCTCTTCTTGCGCCTCCATCATGGGTTCCCTTTTCGGAGATTCTGAAGTACCTGTAGTTGTTGCTGCCATTGTTACCGTGGCTTCACTTTCTACTGGCTTTTCTGATAGACGTTGGTCTCTTCAATTGATGGGCAGTTGTTCCACCTCCAGACACATTCACATCCCTCATTGTCTAGTTCGGTTGAAGAAGCTAAATGTAGGGGATTAATTATACAAAGTAAAAAAACTACTCCCTCCTATTCAAAATAAGTGTCGTTTTAGAGGAATGCACACTTATTAAGAAAGTTAATGAAATGTCTGATATACCCTTATTAATTACATGTTAAAGTGTCTTGAAAATATAATCTGTGTAATTAAGATGTGAGAAATTAAAGAGTAATTTTGTAAGTAAAATTATAAATATGCATAAAAAGTTACAAACGACACTTATTTTTAATAATTAAAATTCTTCTAAAACGACGCTTATTTTGAATAGAAAAGAATAACAAAAAGGCAAACTTTGTGTGCAATGCAAAACCAGCTAGCAAGCTATAGGTATGCCAGACTCCATTTTACATGTGTCTAATGCCTAACTCATGATTTCTTCACTCTCAACCATACATATTGGTCTTCCTTCACCCATCAATCAACAAGATGCTCTTAACTGAATCATATCAAGGACTTCATGGATTAGAAAACTTTGCTTTTATCACCGCTCATCTCGCAGACAAAGCAACAATTTAGGTTACAGGAAAGTTGGAAGATCATCTTCCATCTTTCATTCAACTATCAAAAGCATTTTTGTTAAACTATAATTTTTATCTACACACCGTAGATGAATCTATACACATATATACAAAAGACGGGACAGAAGCGACAGAGAATTCCAACTTATTCCAGTAACTCACAGTAACCCTTCATCAGCTTATCTTAGATTTGACGGTGGACTATGTAAATCACTCATCTGTAGGACTTCAGAATAGCTCCACAGAAAGTGCAGACAATAGCTTTCCAAGATTTCCAATAAAATGGGACGTAGCAAAATCTTGTCGATGTCCTCATGTCGGCGACACTAGCTCCAGCGCCGCAGCGTGTGCAAGATCCGGCGACTGGCTTGCATCTCCTAACCTTCCTGGTTTGATCCACCAAGAAGCAGAAGCACACCATGGATGGAACAGGAGCGGATAGGTAAGGAGTTGGGGCAATTATGTTTATTTGGATGGCAAGTTACGAGTGACTAAGAGTGAGGAGAAGATATACACGAGAGAAATAGTCCCGTGCTCACAAACCTAGCCAACACCTTCCGGAACCCATCGTACCTTAATAATGAAGGAACAAAAGAAACAGTACCCAATTTCTAGCTTCCAAATGTAATTATTATTTTAGGGACCCGGACTACATGTGGCCTATGGTTACAAGGGATGTGCAACTTCGGTAAAGAGCGAGCAAGTGGGGAGTTGTGTGTGAAGTTGTTGACGGTTGGTTAGCTTACATGTGGAAGCGATATTTATGTTTCATGTGTTTGTGCATGGAAACCTGCCTAAATTATCATATCACGATAACCTTGTGTGGCTGCCATCAGTAGGTATATATACCATGCAGTTTTAGTGTATTCAGATTGGACACTTAAAAATGAAACAACGGCCATGTTTAACTCGTTAAAGAAAAAGGTTAACAAATCATTCTTGTTAATCCTTTCTCAATTTTTTTAAAATAAGTACCTCAAACTCTTTAATTTTTTCAATTAAATTCTATGGCTTTTAAGACGTAACTAATTATTAATTCAAAATGTTTAACTTACATCTCATCTTCTTTAAAAAATTATATAATTTAAATGAATAAATTACATCTTAAAAAGATTTGAATTTTAAATAAAAATTCAGAAGTTTGACACAAAAAATTTCAAAAAGGTCTAAGATTATCCTTAACAAATAGAAACACTATTTACTTTGATGATCAATTTGAGAAGACCAAATATTAGTATTTTATTGTTCAACAAAAATAATTATGTACCCATAAGGTTGTACTATTGATAGACTTAAGTGAACTCCTAATAACATTTTGTATCCTTAAAAATTTAAGAGCATAATTCTTTCATACAATATGGTCTTATTATAGTGGTCTTGAAACTTTGAAAAGGTTACTTAGCTTTAATTATCTAATTATTACTTGTTAAAAATCGTAGTTGGCTACGATAATGGTTGCTTGATTTTAATCTTCAACAATGATACGATTTTCACCGATAGGACTAATAGGATTTATGAGGCGGTTGGTAATAGGAATAAGAATGAATATAGTGAGGAATGAGAATGGATATTATAATTATAATTATGATTGTTGGTTAAGAGAAATAAAAATTAATTTGTAAAAAATATTGAGAAATAAAAAATAATTATATTTTTAATTAATTATATTGTAATTAATTAATTACAATATTTTAATTAATAAATGAATTAAATTTTAATTAATTATATTGTAACTAATTAATTAACTATATTTTAATTAATTATAATGTAATTAATTAATTAATTATAATATTATAATTAATTATATCATAATTAATGAATTAATTATATTTTACTTAATTTTATTGTAATTAATTAAATAATAATAATAATATTAGTTAAAGAATATCAAACCTTACTAAACCAGAAAAAAAAAATCAAGTATTTCTTTGGGTCATAGAGTAGGAATAAATAATGGTAGCAAAGCTACTATATTAAAGAACAAAGGATATTGGAGGAATGACTTTCATTCCTCTCATAATGGAGAGGAATGGAGCAATGTCCAAAAATTAGAAATGAAAGTATATGCCATCCAATATCCTTTATTCTTGGCTTCACTCCTTGTCTGTGGACTTCACTATTCTTTAATGGACCTCTAGTTTTTTTGGCAGTATTTCTCTTAAAACTTTTTCTAACTATCTAAGCCCATTTTTATACCTTTCTTATCTAGAAGCTTGTGTAATTTAAGTTGAAGCTTAATTCCCATTATTTTTCATCATCTTAAAATGATTCATTCTTATATTTGTACCTTTATCTATGAAATAAAATAACATTTAACACTTGAATAAATGTACATTTCTTGTCTTTACTTTTTTTTGAAAGGTTTGAATTACCCCAAAGTGTTTGTTCTCATTTTTCCCCTTTAAACTCTCTCGGTCATTGATGTAGATCTCAACTTGATATTCATATACTTGCTTTGGTGACAATGGAGCAATGTAATCAATTTGTCATTCATAAAAAAAGGAATACATGTCCTATTTAATTGCCACGAAAGCCTAAAAAAATGTGTCCTACTTGTATAGGAATTACATCATACAATACTTCATCAAATCACCGCCCAGTCTAGAAAGAATTCAACACCTTTTTTGTAACCCTAAATTCCTCAATATCATTTAACTATTTTAAGTTGTATCATTTATGATGTTTCATGGTTGGCAATTTTAACTTCTACACCAAATTCACACCAGTCACTTTAGCACAATTCCCTTTATATATGATCATATTACACACCTATTCGTTGATGACACATCTAGCATATAAAAGATTTTTCTTTGCTTATATGCTCAACACCCTCTTAGTGACCAGGAACCTTCCTCCTCTTGGCCTCAAAATACACTCATCATCATCAGCATCCTTCAAACTAGGCTTATCAGTATCTAACTTATCTTCACTTATAACTACATACTCTGTATCCTCCCCCATCATCATCACTCTTTTGTAGGGAGTGTAGCTATATATCCTCCCCTAAAGATATAAAGTACTAGACATATCAACCAAATCGTTGAAGATAAATTAGTCTTAGCTTTCACTCTATTTGATGAGTGCACTTTTGGCTGAGTCATTTCATATTTTTGCTTTGGAGCTCCATTTCCTCTCTACTCCCTTAGCTATTCTATAATGAAAAACGTATACTCAAAATACCAAAATTCTTGACATACCTGTTTTGAAGTTACATCTCCACCTTCATAACGATATATTTCGCATCCTTAAAGTCCATGTAATTGTTTAATTTTACAATATTGGCAATTGCAAAGTTTAACCCATAAATAAGTTATTTCATTTTCATTTCTAGTTTAAGGCCCCAAACTATACCCGAGTAGAAATGTTACATGTTCATGAAAGTAAATGTGATAGGTGTTGAAATTATGATATGATTGTGAATTATATATGTCTTAAATTTTGGTTTGATGTACCAAAATTAGTAACTTGGAATTAATTGGTACCATTAGAAAATTGATGTATTAAAATGTACATTTGGACTAGGAAAATTATCAAGTGGCAAGATAAATTGGTATATGAAAATTAGTATGACTAAGCCTATACATTGAATGACATTTGACAGCATTGGTTGAGTGACAAATGGCCTAATAGAATTGTGACATTTAATAGCTTAAATGGAGGACAAGCAGCTCACTTCTATGTGTGACATGTAGGTTGATTGATTAAAGGACATGTGCTTTTTCAAATTTATGACACCTAGCACTAAACAAGAGCTAAATCACTCAAGCTCATTTGATGTTTCTGTTGCATTTTCACTATCCTTTACTCCTCTCCACCAAAACTCTCTCTTACTCTCATAAAGAAGCTAGATCTGGTTATATTTTATTTGTCTTTTTGGTGCTAAAATTTTCACCATGATCTTGGATGTGTTCTGGTTGCTTGGAAGGGCTAGATTAGCTAGTTCTTTGGAGTTAAAATTCGAAGTGAAGAAAATTAAGGAATGCTAAACTTGATTGCAAGCTATAATATGAATTATTTGATGTCTGAATTGGATAAAATATGTATTGAATTGATGATGAATTGAGGTCCGGAACATAATACTTGTTTAATAGTTTTTGCTTTGGATGTTAATACATGAAAGATCATGGACTGTGAGATGCATAATGAATGATTTTTTAATTGGTTTGGACATGAACTTGATGAGGTATTGAAGTGTGAATAAGGTAGAATTGAAGTGAAAAAGTTAAGTTTTGGAAACAAATTGAAGGTTGTGGATTGTGAGATTTATATGGCACTTTCCTACAGTCGTGGGAAATGATTTAGAAGAGAAAAAGGTGGGTTTTTTTTACATTTTTTGGACTATATAAGGTTAAGGCACTTTTTAATGGTATAATGGGACTTGATTAATGTTGGATCCGGGGGAAACAGGCCCAGCCATAAGCTCCCGCAATCCAGGGTCCAGGAGAAACAGGCCCAGCCATAAGCCCCTGCAACTCTCATACCAGAGAGGCGTGTTCATAAGAAACAACAAAACCTTGAGGTCATGGGTTCGAGTCGTGGCCTCACCCTTGACCAAAGAGGACAATACCAATGATGGGCCATGGCAACAATATCAACTATAGGGTTAATAGCAGACTAGTTTTTCAACAAATTGGAAGTTTTAGTAATTTATTGCTACTATTATAAAATAAAGTAAAGTTTAAGATTTTAAATATAATTTACTCTAAGTTATTAAAGATTTAGAATTAAAATGAGAAAGGATACGATATCAAATTCAATATTAGTGAAATTTAAACAAAATGTGATAGTGTGCTTCAATGTGCTACTTTTTACTTATAGTCGAAGTGATTTAAAAGTGAAAAGTGATTTAAGATCAAATTGAAGATCTCTAATTTTTATGCAATAGCATGTTGAATTAGTTTGTCTTTAGAGACTAATTAATTCAATGTAGATGAACTTGTTAGTTAGTACAATAGTTTGTTTGAATTGTTTTGGATTAAAAAAATTACAAATTAATTGAGATTTGATAATTTGCCTCATAAATTAAAGAAAAATAAGAGGAAGAGTTAATATATATACAAGAATGTTCTTATAATCCAATATTTTAAAATTTGATAAAGATATAATATTCTTCTTTATGTATGAACTTAAAATTTATTATGGCAATTGGATTATCATAAGAGAAGTGTATCATTGTAAATTATTTGATATTTATTGTTTTATTTTAAATGAGTTAATATATGAATGAGAATATGAGAGAGCATGTTCATATTTATATATCTTTAATGTTCATTGTTTCTGTTAGTTTTCATTTATTGAAGATATCATATTAAACTATGTAATAGAGACTAAATCATGATCTATATTCACACCTATCTCAATTATATATCCAAAAATAGTGTCATTGATTAATCTTCGACCACTAGCTTCAGATAAGTAGGTGAAATTAGTATATCATTGTCAAGAACTAAAATATTAGTTCTAAATAAGGTACTAGTACTTTCAATTGACAAATCAAGTTAATTAAAATTTTCAAAAGTTATAGTTTCAATATATGTTATAGAAGAATGTACACATATGTATATAAGACATACTTTTTGTTCTCTTTTTTTTAATATAATTAAGAAGATATTGACTCCATATAATTTTAAAGGTTACAATCACCGCAATTCTTGTTTGAGTCTTCCATATTAAATACTATATTTTGGTTGAACGAATTAGTACTTATGGTAAATTTCCAACAACTTAATTCAACTATTAAAACAATTATTTATTTAATATGATGGCTAAATTTCTTTCAATAGTAAGATTGTCTCTACCTAAATGAATTATGGAAGAAAAGTCTTTAATTGGATGAAGGAAAATAAGAGGTATTTGTCAAAATGACGAAAAGGACATCAATTTGATCCCAAATTAGGCAAAAGGGTCAGTTTTGAGCCTAAGTTTTTTACCAATCGACAAGTTTAATCTTAACATTTTAGAGAGAATAATTATAACCCTAACATCTACAAAATGTTAAAATTGGATCTCACCATAATAGAAAATTTAACCACGTCTATTAAATGTTAGGTCATCATTGACCTGACAATTTTTAATAATTTTAATGTTTTCTAAATGTTAGGGTTATAATTTTTTTCTCTATAATGTTAGAGTTAAATTTGTTGACTGTGAAAAAGTTAGGATCAAAAGTGACCCTTTTGCCTCCTAAGTTACTCTAGTTGATGGGATAATGCATAAGATGTCAAAATTTTCAAGAACCTTCTTCAATACATAAAGTGGTAAATTCTTGTGAAACTAACTATAAATCAAAATCAGTCTGTAACTATAAAAAATATTTAATTATTTTTAAATATGTGCACATTAAGTATCTTCAATATTAAAATTATATTATATGTCTACAAACTTACTAGAATCCTTTGATTACATGCTAGTTTTTTAGTGTTGTAACACTTTGACGAATCATCCTATATCTTTGGATATTCTTGTATGCTTCTAGAGCTCTCATGTTCAGCCTTTTATGACACTGATGTATTCATTATTTATCAAAAATAAAAAATAAAACTATATGTTTAGTTTACAAATGTTAAAATATTCTTGATATATTTTGGCAATTTCTAATTTTTGTGTTGGTTGAAATACTTTTCACTTTGGTATATACGGAATGAGTTAGGTGTTTACAAAAGTTGATAGGAGAGTATATAATATCTATCATATATAGATGGTGAGCAAGAGCCTGTAGCGTGACAGTGCCAGGTTATTTAATTATTCATGGCCCCAACAAGGGACGGTTAGGGGATAGGAAAGCGGTGGTGGAACTTGCTTGTAATTAAGATGCTTGCAAATACAAAAACCTGTGAAATCGAACATTTTTGGTTAGTTGTATCAAATACAAGAAAATTAGTTTTTGACTAGTATTTTATGAGTTCAGATCCTTTGTCCAATATTATTCTGTCTCATAAAATCTCAGTCATTTATTTTGCGGGACTCACGCGGACTCTATGCGATGCGAGACTCACATAAATAAATGACTGAGATTTATTAGATACAATAAGACACCATAATATTGGACAGAAAATCTGATCTCGTATTTTATAACAGTTGTCAATCTATTTTGAAAAGTTGGACGATGTAAGTATGGTTTGAGACGAAATTATAAGCATAAACTAAACATTAACAGTTGAAAAGAGAAGCAGGGGGGGTTGCTGTCATATAATTAATTATAGGTTGAAAACACGGAATCTCTTCCGTATACTTATCGACTTGTAAATTGAAAGTAACCGATTTTGACGAAGAGCAACACGTTTATTTTCTGGTTCACATGCTTACGTGGACTAGAGGTGATTGCTGCTGACCACAGAGACAATTTGGACCCGCAATATCTGTGCATTCGTCAACCGTACTGAATTTGGTTTGGATGCTTCATTTGTATCCCCGACTGGGTGGCTGCCTATATTTTCGCTTTTATTTGCCATTAACACTGAAACGCCTCCTACTGGCCTAACTTTGTAGACTCCTTTTATTCCAAATCTGAAATCAGCTGTCATTTGCACAGCTGTATCTTGTATTCTAGTAAGGGAACAAGGTTTACAAGCTACAAGTGACACTCGATTTTCCTTAAAGATAGGGCCCATACCAGGATTTGCAGCAGGATGATCCCATCCAAGTCACTCTCACTGTTAATTCTTCGACACTTGACATTAAACGAGAGTAGCAATGTATCTGAAATCTGTTCCTTTGTCAAGATCCTGTAGAATTGAGCCCTTTATGCCATGGATAATTATCAGTGAAATCTCTTGAAAAAGCTGACAATCTATTGTTCCATCCGATATGTGATTCAGTTTTGCTTTTGTTGTCATTTCTACATTCCATAGCCTTGACAAGAGAATGGAGTTCTAATACGACTCATAAGAGTCCAGATATTATGTTCACTTACCATAGAAGAAAGACTAAGACATTGGAGGGGTAGGCTTTGTCATATTAGGACAAGGGGTGGGCAAAGTTGTTATAGGAATGGAAAGTTAGTTAGCTGACTGAGGAATAAAACAGTACAGGAGGAGTGAGGGGATGTCATGCATTTGTTCTGTCATTTTACGTATAGTTGAGCCTAAGGTTGGAGGAGCTAGAACCTCGAATTCTAGCACAATTACCTTTGTCTTTTACTGGTCTTAGAGATTGTGAAAAAAAGTGAACTCAATAATGTGTTGTATATTGAATTAATTTGTAAGACTACTACATCTCTATTTATACAAG
>JANIPN010000005.1:41354334-41369970 GCA_027478595.1 Erythroxylum anguifugum
ATTCTTCTCTTCTTCTAACTCTACTAACACATTTTCTCCTTCTTTTTATACTCCCTCCTCATTTAACTCAAGCCCAAGGCCCAAGTCCACTTATTTCTCCTTTCATCCTTACTTTGCTAACATAACCTTAAGCCCATTTCTCTCCTTGTCTTCTCTTTATAACTTATAAGCCCAATTGATCTTTTTAATGCCAACTACCACATTAAATTCATCTAACTCATTTAATTCCAACTAACCTCATTTAATTGTTCATTTATTACACTTACTCATTAAATTCCATTTAATACTTGCTATCTAACCAATTAATGCTATCCTCTCAATTAATAACAACTTTACTAATGCTAACTCAACTTACTCAATCAAGTGGTCATGCTTAATCATAAAAATTTTTTTTGGGGCTAACATAACTGCTGAACTGTTGTAATCTTTCAGTCTGTAAATGTGTGTGTGTCTGGTTAATGTTTCACCTTTTGTGGATTTTCTAAGGATGCCCTTAGGTGAAAGGTGTCAATAGTTTCTACTTCTTTATATAGATTTAGTTTCCTTCTATTATTCATCAAGGCAGCTGCATATGTAGGTTTCTTGGTTCTCTTGGATTCTGTTAGCTCATTTTAGCTTCGTAATGAGACTTGCTTCTTTGGGCGGTCTCTAGTTTTAATCCCGCGAAATCACAGGTTAATTTTTTTTTTTTTTTGTAAAATAAGTAAAGATAAGACTTATTTTACAAAAAAAAAAAATTGAAACTCTTATCTTTACTTATTTTACAAAAAAAAAAAAAACTATGATTTCGCGGGTCCCGTGTACGCTATAGAATAATTTTTGATTGAAACTCTACTCCGCGGCCCCGCGACGCACAACACTCACTTTCCGTATTCCTCGGAAACTGAACCGCTCATACTTATTTTCACTCAACAAACAGACAAACACGAGAACGGAAGCCTCAAGTTTTGCCTCTCAACATCGAATCCCCTCCAAACCCACTTCCCTCAGCATGTCGGACCATGATTTCTTGCTCGGTTCCTTTGTGGGTATCTTATAGCAGCTGGTTTCTGCATTGAGTTTTTAAGTAAAAGTTTATTAAGAGAAAGATGATGACTTGTGGAATGTATGATAAGGAACTGGAAGTGGCTGTAAGAGTTGTTCACTTGGCTTGTTCTCTCTGCCAGAGAGTGCAAGAGAGGTTAGTTTATCGGCGTGCTGACCAAGTTACGTCTAAGGAAGATGATTCTCCTGTTACAATTGCAGGTACTTCAGTTGTGCTTATGATAATGAGTTTCTATTTGGTTTATAGGCTGATGGGGTCATCAGCATTTTGAATTTCGAGTATGATTAGGGTTTTCTTAGAAGGAAATTTTGTAGAAGAGAAACTGTTCTCTGTTGCCATTTGATTGGTGGACTTAGTTTCCTGAAGAGAGCATGTGAAGCACTCAAGATTCTGTTTTTACATTTCAATTGTAGGTGCTTTGTGGACAAACCAGCTTAGACCAATTCTTTTGGCATGATTGCAAGAGAATCATTGGCTTCTGATTTCTTCAAGTGTCTGTTATTAATTATTGTTGAACTGCTTGACGCTTGGGCACCTTAAGTGAGAACTTGTCTATTTCAGGACATGTTCCTGTCAAAACATTGATGGTACCATAATTATAATGATTTTAGTGAGTATTTGTTAAGATTTACTGTATAGATTGATGGTACCGTAATTAATATGATTTTAGTGAGTTTGTTAAGAGTCACTGTATAGCTATCTCTCAGGACCCATGTTTGAACTCTTAAATTACCCTGGTTGTGTTATTATTCTATAGCTCTTTTGCCTGCTTTAAAAAATCTGTACGTGGTTGTCTTGGTTCTTTCTCTTAGTTAAGCAAGGAGTACACTGGTAAAAGAGTTGCTGGGTAAGTATTGATGTAAAGAATGCTTGTATAAGTTGACATAGGTCTGTTTGACAAATAGCAGATTGCATTAGTTGTTAGCTGATTCTATCAGCAATTAGCTAACAGCGGATTCTATCAACTAATTTGACCAGCAGATAACATTAGCTGTTTATTAAAGATGTTTGGTAAAATTAGTTATTTAGTATTAACTGTTTAAGTGTAAAATGATTTATGAGGGCGTGACTTAAAAAAAAATTATAAAGCCATGATTAGATATTTAGTTTTACAAAAATTAAGTTTTTAACTGTAATAAAAAACATAGCACATTCTTTAAAAAAAATTCACCGTAGCATGTTTTTTATTGTGTAACCAAAAACTTATTTCATTAGTAAAAAAAATTGTCACTAGCATAATACATACTCCCAAGTTTTGTAACTAAAAAAGTTACTTCATTGTAAAAAAATTTATCACTGTAGAATACATGCATGATTTTTAGTTTGAGTTATCCATAATTTCACTATAGCATAATTAATATAATTCAAAAATTATGAAAGGAGGGTATAATTAGCTTTTTACCTATTAATTTTTGGCTGAACATCAAAAACGTTCATCTTATGGAGCTTTTCTAAAATCAGCTTGTTGGCGTTAAATAAACCTACTGATCAGCCATTCACCAAACACATTCATTAGCTTTTTAAGATGGTCAAACAGCTAACTTGTGTCAGTCAACTAAAAAACAACTGATAAGTTAGTTGCCAAACAAGTCCAAAGGCTTCAGTTTGGTTGATCAAAAGAAATATGAAAATGTACAACTTCATATCTAGAAATTGGAGGTCATTCTCTATCACCAACTATCCTTATATTGAGAAATAGCTCACCTTTTTTGCCGTTGAGTGTCATTCGATGAGGCATTCCTACAATAACAATTTCCTAGATTTATATGGTGATGAGATTTAGTGTGTTGTGGTTCCAATTGTTTCTCATGGAGTTGAGATAAAACATCTGGATGAAATTCCTTTCTTGTTAATGCAAATGATTGGCAACTGTTCACTAAATGCAGCTCTTCACTAGTATTTAGTCTATGAGGACCATCTTCAGAATTACTAAATGAAAATTTGGAGGACATGAAGGCTAGAAATGTTATCTAGATATAGTTCTGATCGTCAAACATAGCCTATGAAGGTCTTTTGAGATTGTTACAAATAACAATTTTAAAAAAAAAGTAAAATCTTCTCTTATATAGTCCCCAACAAGCCCTTTCACTTTTTATTATTGGAAGCAACTCTAGAAGGTCTTCTTATGCAAATATTCAATTGGGAAGAAACTTGGTGTATATTACTTCTGCTATTAAACTGGTCAAATTTTCATGAAAAGAATGAACAAGTCATGTTATTGTCTAGCCAAAATGAATTGCATGTTCAATGTGCTTTTATTATTAAAAATAGTGAACTTTCAAGGATAGAATTTGTTGACAGTATGCTTATATATGAAGAAAAACATGCATTTTAAAGTTTATTTTCACATTTTCCATCCGTATCTTCATCTGGTCCTGTATTTATATAGGATGTATAGTAGTTGTCCATTTATAATTTGGTATTTATGGTTGGACAGATTGGAGTGTTCAAGCTACTGTTTGCTGGATACTGTCAGACTCTTTTAAGGATCAAAAGGTGTCCATAGTTGCTGAAGAAGATGTTCAAACACTCTCAAAAGCTGATTCGGCAGACTTGCTGAGATCTGTAACAAACACAGTAAATGAGTGTCTGCAAGAAGCTCCAAAATATGGTCTTCAGAAGCCAAAGAAGACCCTTGAAGCCTCAGAAATTCTAAAGGCTATCAGTCAATGCAATTCAACCGGGGGCCCAACTGGAAGGCATTGGATACTTGATCCTGTTGATGGAACACTGGGTTTTGTTCGAGGGGATCAATATGCTGTAGCTTTATCCTTGATTCAGGAGGGAAAAGTTGTACTAGGAGTTCTTGGGTGTCCTAATTACCCTCTGAAGAAGGAATGGCTGAATCACCAATACAGTCTGAGCATGTCACTAGTGTCTACACCTGCTTCTGATATGCGGGAAGGTGGATGTGTCATGTATGCACAGAGAGGCAGTGGTAAAGCATGGATGCAACCATTAAAAAATGGGGATATGAAGCTTCAGTGGCTACAATCCGCAAAGGAGATTCAGGTTTCTTCAATTGATGATCCAGCGCTGGCAACCTTTTGTGAACCTGTGGAAATAGCTAATTCAAATCACTCCTTTGCAGCTGGAGTTGCTCACAGCATGGGGCTCAAGTATGCTATGGTTTCTTTTACTGCAGAAGTTAAAAAGTATTCTTGGATGTTTGACGTGATGGGGGGATAACATTAGTTATCTAGATGTTAGTGCACTCCACTTTCTCCTTTGAATACTTTGTCAAAGGGATGAAAAACTATAGTTATTGTTTCTGAGTTCTTTTGATTTTTACAAAACTTAAATTGACAATCCATCCTTTTCCATATGCACAATTTTCAACTCGTAAGTGTAACTTATTTGTCTCAGGGTTATGTTTTTATGAGATACAAAATTATTACTCAGGCATGTTTCTTTTAAAAGGTATCTTTGATAAGTTGCTTTCTTATTTGAATCAACCGCAAGGTTTGAACTTGGAGTCCTTTCCTGGATGCATTTAAATAATTGTCAGAGGGCCTTGGGAGATGGATGGTTCCATCGATTTGTGTTCTATTTTTGTCCTAATGTATCTCTTTTTGGCATTCTAACGGCAGAAAACAGCCCTTGCGTGTACATAGCATGGTCAAGTATGCAGCCATAGCACGAGGAGACGCTGAAATATTTATGAAATTTGCCAGGGCTGGGTACAAAGAGAAGATATGGGATCATGCTGCTGGTGTTGTCATAGTTGAAGAGGCTGGCGGTGTGGTAACTGATGCTGGAGGTCGTCCCTTGGACTTCTCTAAGGGAGTGTACTTAGAGGGTCTTGATCGGGGAATAGTTGCTTGTTCGGGTGCTACCCTTCATGAGAAACTCATTGGTGCTGTATATGCCAGCTGGGACTCATCTAATTTGTGAAGGCTTCAGAATTTTCGGTCAAGTTGTTGGCTGGGTAAGGCCTCTTAATAATCAACTACTTGCTCGCAAGAAGCATTTTTTAATTCGACATGTAAGGATGCACTGGGCATCTGAAACCAGGTTTGGACACTTGATATATTGTACCTTCAGTAAAGGCAATTAACAATTTTACAGAAGATTTCTTTTATCGTTTCTTCTGTGAAAGGAGTAACAAAATAAAAATAGTTAAAACTATTTTGGGGGTTAAAGTGGTGCAAAAGTGAACTTCAGCTTCTACTTGATGTGAATGTTCCCTAAATTTCTTGTACTAAAATCTGTGTGAAGTCTGCTTATTTAACCTGCGTATTTGTTTGTCATATTGGTTGTGCACTTTCAATGTTACAGAGTCACCGCAATTTACTACATTGCTACTAAGACTGGTATCAAATTAGTGTAAAGCAACGAAAAATCAACTCTTCTTTGGAGAATACCAGGTTTCTCTAGGCTTGTACAATGTTTAGCTTACACATTACCACTGTTTTTTGGATGACAGCATGAGAAATATCTTAATTACAACGATCAAATTTCGACTGAAAAGCTCTGATTCAAACAACAATTAATGTGGCATTCTCGCTTCTTAGTATTATTTCCCATTAATTGGTTAGGAGCTCTGTATAACCAGTGTTCTGCAGACTTGGCAAAACTTGAACCATTTTGTGCCTGATGTTATCAGATCTGCAAGCTAATGAGCTCAAACAATCAAAGATTTGAGTTGTAAGTGAAAAAAACAACTCTGATCAATGGTTTTCATAGTGACTAATGCAGCACAACAGGTAGGAATATATTTAATCGCTTCGCGGCATATATGTTTAGGTGATCTGAAAAGAAGAATCATAACCTGAGGAGCCAATATGTGGTGATCTTGTTGTAATGTTTTGTGTAACAGCAATAACTTATCGAATTCTGTAAGAGCATAACTTCAATGTGAAACATTGAGCTAAGTATAAATACAATAGCTTTTGCACCGGAGCCATGCTAGGAATCGAGTTCCGTGCTCGTATAGTTCCAAATGAAGATCAGATGCATATGGTGATGAGCAGCATGCTTTTCTTGAAGAACGTGGCCAGTCTTGTCAAACTTTCTTCAAGGGAAACGCTGGATTGATCCTTTCTTATTTTACAGGAAACTTCTCACTTTGTTTTTCTTCTTATTTCACTGTCCAAAACTTAGTTACACAACATTAAAACAGCATAGGATTCGAACTAAAAGAAACGCAGATTATTGGAAGGAATCATTTGAAAGCTCGTCTGGTAGAATATGTCAAAGAAGGCGGAAGTGGCAAAGACCGTGGAGGGATATATCTAACTTTTATTTCTCCCCATGTATAAAATTTAAGGAATCTCATATTTGAAGTAAAACAGGGATGCAAAAGGCACAGGTACAATTCGATTACCATCAATATGAGATAGATAACCTTAAAGCAATGTTCAATCAATTTATGCAATCAAGAGGAATGGCTGGCTGCTTCAAAAAATATCAAGCAGAAAATTCAGGTACGATCTGATTACCATCAATATGAGATGGATAACCTTAAAGCAATGTTCAATCAATTTATGCAATCAAGACGAATGATTGCTTCAAAAAATACAAAGCTTACTCTTAATACAACAATAACTGACATACAATGTCAAGAGTTTTATAATAGCACTAGTGGCAGAAAGATGGATAATGATGTTGAAGGAGAGAGCAAATTGAATTTTAACGTGAGTATTATGGTGAGTGTAGAACAGAACAATGAGGAACACTTATGGAAATCTCAAGTTGGTGATTCATTCACCATTGATGCTGAAAATAAGGAGCAACATATATGGAATTCTCAAGTTGTTGATTCATTCGTCATTGATGTTAATGGAGAGCAACTTGGCAGAGAAATTAAAATCACTCTCCATCTTCATAATCACCAACTTAAAAATACCCTTATAACTGTTTTCCTAACAACAAAAAATACATAAAATAGTTATTTGCTCTCTCTCTCCTTGTGTGTTTCTCTGCCTTCTCTCCTCCATCTGGGTTTTTCTCTCTCTTCTCTCCTCTGTTCATCTTTTTTCTCTTTAACAAAAATTATTCATAACATGCAATAACGCCAATCCAATTATAAACTTATCACTGATAGATGTTATTTTGTTACCAGCTCCTAGGTTGACTTGCCCGAATCTCATTAAAGAAGGCATAGAAAGAGGATATGGAATTAGGATGGTCCCACTTGAGTGAGTCCCACCTTTCTTTCTAACCATGGATTTTCTTCGAGCCTAATGATGTAGGCGATGTTTTAAATTGTAATTTTCCAAATTATATTGTGGTTACATGTGATTGCAACAAATGTGAACAATAATGGTGTTGACATGAATCAACAAGGGAATGGTTCAGCCAAGGTTAGAGGTAACATCAATAACCAAGATCCTTTAACAATTCATGGAGGATCAAGGACAAGAGCTAAAGCTAAAAGGATGAAAAAAGCATTAACTTGTTTACTTGAAGACGTTTGGAAGGAAGGAACAAGCTCACCTAAATTATGTCAAGAGGAATAGTTTATTTCTTACTTTCAAACTTGAACAATCCAGCTTTCCATCAATTGTGGAGGGTGCTAATTTGCATTTCACATGTATTTTAGTTCTTTAGCTATCAGGGTGTATGGTTGCTAAATTGATGATTTTTATAATTTGGTATCAGAGCTTTTGGCTCAAGTTTGAGGTTGCCATTCATCTAGTTATTCGTTCTCTTTTTTTCTTCTCTACTAGAATTGTAGCTATCTTTTTTTTTCGTTCTTCAATTTCAATTATTGTTAACCTATGTTTACAGGAACTGAGTTCTAACCATTGATAAACTTTGTATCACTTTAAATTAGCCTACCTATTATTATTATTTTTTCTTAGACCTTCCCTTTTTCACTCGATTGAATTGCTATAATCTAAATTGTTTATTTAAGGAACTTAGTTAATCTAAGAACCCATAGACAAAGCAAGAGTGGTAAAAGGAAAGAGAGGTGATACTAGCACTGTGAAAAGCCATATAAAGTGTTAAACACGAGTAGAGTAAAAGCCATATAAAGTGTTAAACACGAGTAGAGTGATCCATTAATTGAGTGAAACATGTAAAAGAGTGTGTGAGGCTATTATAATTTTTTTTCCAGGTTCAAGACATGTCTAACAAAGACAAGAAGTGAGTTCTTCCTCAAATGATCAAGTAATTCAAGCAATGCATCAATAAGTTGAATGAATGTTCAAAATGATAGGAGATGTAAGAGACCATTTAGAAAAGCGTGATGATGCCTTACAAAATCGCAAGGTGAGCCACAAAAATGAAGGAAAGTAACCATTGTTTATAATGATTATTATGGTGGAATTGATATGAATTATGACTAAGCTACCATTGTTGGTCTAGATGTTAATCCTAAAAGACAAAATAGGAGATGACAATTTGATAATGTGGACCAAAATATAGGCAACATTAAAATGAAGATTCCTCCTTTTCAAGGGAAGAATAATCTAGATGGCTATTTGGAGTGGGAAAGAAAAGAGGAGATGATCTTTGAATGTCATAATTATTCTGAAGAAAAAAAGGTAAAATTAGCCGTTGTTGAATTTTATGATTATACTGTTGTTTGGTGGGATTAATTGTGTAAAGATAGGCGTAGAAATGGTGAAAGATCTATAGAGACATGGCTGAAGATGAAATAAATCATGAGAAGGAGATATATCACTAACCACTATTATAGGGATTTGCACCAACGTTCACAAGCTTTGACACAAGATTCCATGAGTGTGGAAGAATATCATAAAGAGATAGAGATAGCCACGATAAAGGCTAATGTGTAGGAGGATCATGAGGCAACCATAGCTAGGTTCTTGAGTGGCTTAAACAAGAACATTGTTGATATTGTGGAATTGCAATACTACGTAGAGTTTGAAGACATGGTAAATGTGGCCATGAAAATTGAAAGGTAGCTCAAATGCAAGGATACAAGTAGTTATGATTCTAAACTGTATTCGAGTACTTCTTCTTGGAAACTAAATTGGAGTAAAAAGGACGATAAACCTTTGTTAAGCCTAAATTTGATGATTTTAAGAATAAAAATGACATAAGCAGCAAGGGTAAAGGTGAGAATCAATGTTGGGCACCGAATTCGAAACCCAACCTCTTGCTCTGATACCTGTACAAGTAAAGAGGAATTGAAAGGTTGAACTAGGAATTGAACAAGATTGTTTAATTGAGGTGATAACCGTTATGATGTAGGATAAAAATATGTCTATGATGTTAAATCAAATTGTCATGATGATTAGGGATCAATGATTTGAAATTGATTGAGGATATGCATATGGAAAATCAAAAAGATGACAATAGGAAAATGAGATAGAAATGAGGAAATAGTAGAGGGGAAATGAAATAAACATAAATGACTTGTCATGAGATGAATGAAATGATATGTAGTATGGAGAAAGTTAGAAATGCATACAAGATAAAATTTTACGAGATTAAGGAAAAGATGAAGAATTAAATGAGAAGAGTTAATGCAAATATTGTCAAAGACCCATGAAGATCAAACCATCATTTGTGTAAGATAGAATTTGGTGATTGTAGGAAATAAATCTCTGGATAGAATGTGATGAATTTGATGATACACACCTATAATGCGAAGACGATAACAGCTGATTGATAAAGATTGTATGAATGAACAACATAGATGATTGTAGAAAGAAATATTTTCGGAGAAAAATTTCATTGAATTAGGTTAATCAAATCAAATAGTTTTATATTAAGAATGATCAACGAAGAAACAAGTTAGAAATGATTATGAAATGATTCAGAAGTGAGTATTGGAGTCTTATTCCTGATGGAAGCATGAAATGTAGAATATGCTACTGAGAGTGTATGCATTATGTAAGTATCTAAGTATGTGTTTGGATTCTTGAATTTGAGGTGACATTATTGTTTATATGAGGAGATCAGTCAAGTAAGAATTTCGAGGATGAATTTTTTTTAGGGGGGAAGAATTGTTGGACCCCGAACTTTGCGTAAAAGATTAGAACTATTGAATGAGAAGTTTTAGTGATTAGTCACGAGTAAAGAATAAATGAATGAAAGTTTTTGAACCAAGAGTTTATAGACAAAAGTAAAGTAGGGAATGAAAGATGTGGATAGATTTATGATTTTCTATGGTATTTTTGGTGGATAAGAGATTTTTGAAAAAAGAAAGAAATAAGGTGAAAGTTAGTAGTAAAATGAAAGCAAAAATGAAGTTGAATATGTGTAGTAAGATGATGAAGGATAGGTATGTATGTGTATGTTCTGTCATTGTTGTTCATGATTAGTCATAGATTATAATTTTCTTTTTGAGGATATTAATTTGAAATGAATTTGATAATGAAGAGTAAATGACGTAAAAAAAGAGTGATTTTGGTATGAGTAGTGATAAGGAAAAATTTAGAAACAAAATTGGTAGTGATCTGAAAAATGTTCACTGAGTATGTTTCAGTATGTTAGCCACAACGTTTTTCCTAGTTGTCTAAACGAGATGACTCTTGATTTGAATTAAACTAGAAACATATGGCTACATTTCTTAGGAAGACATCGGATTTCAATTCTATCGCTAAGAATCTCAAAAGTTTTCATGAAGTAGAAAACTGGGTGCAGTACATTAGTGGAGGAATGTAAAATTCGTGTTATGAATTCATGAGAAAATCTGGATTAATTTAGATATAGTTTGGCAAAGTTTCCTTCTTGAGAGTTGTAGATCTTTCTTTTATCTTTCCAAGGTATATAGTATGAAAATTGTGGACATCTGAGTCAAAAGTTATGATCTTTATAAGTGGAGATGCTTTGGAAGCCAAAGTAAGATGAAGCAAAGTAAGACTATGCAAAAGTAAGACGAAGCAAAGTAAGACGAAGCAAGGTGAGACGAAGCAGAAGTAAGATGATGCAAATGAAAGAAGGAAGGAAACTTCGTCTTAGTTACTGTTCATCGAAGACGAAGTTACTGTTCATCCACTTCATCTTAGTCACTGTTTATCTAAGACAAAGTTACTGTTCATCCAATTCGTCTTAGTTACTATTCATACCCATCATCTTAATTACTATTCATCTTCTATCTTCTGTTCCATTTTCTACCCTTCAGACAATATAATTTGTCTTTAAGGTCTTCGTTCTTGAAGTCCTCTTTCAAACCATCTAAATAACACCTTAATCCAATATCTGTAGGGAAAGTTATGGCAATTTTCCCAACCTTGTATCATCTGATGACGTCATTTCGTCTTAAAATGACGTCATATTGTCTGTTCCATTTTCTACTCTTCAGACGATAGAATTTGTCTTCAACATGAAAGTTGTAGCTCCTGAAGTCCTCTTTCTAACCATCTAAAGAACACCTTAATAAGAAATTTCTAGAGAAAGTTATGGTTGTTTCGCCAAAATAGGTTCAGTAAGAATGAGGATAAAAACATGTTTGATTCCTTTGTCCATAACTTCTTCTCTATAACCCAATTGACTTGATTCTTGAACCATTGGACTCGTAATACATTGCTCTACATCTCCACCAAAAATCACAGCCATCTAAAATTAAGTGAGAAAGATTGAGTGAAAAAGGTCGGATGGGTACAGTGAGTGTGCTCTTAAGTATTATGAACTGGTTTTATTCCACTGAACATATTTCAGTATTTCGATGATTTCTAGAGCTCTACTGATCCAAATGAGATGATTTCTAATTTTTCGTAAAATAGAGACATGGAGCTACAAATGGTATGAAGAAATTGGAATCTAATTCAGTCTCTAAGATGTTTAAATTCCATATGAAAGTTATGCATAGTATACTATTTTGGACAAGAGCAGTCCAAAAATGTTTGAAGTATATCTTTTGATTCACTTAACCAAATTGAATGATTTTGGAGGCATTAGAAACTTAAGACAATGGGGGACATTTTTCTGAAAGAAAGTGTTATGTCATAATGTTCAAAGGTATTTTTGGCAAGACACTTAAGTTTAAAAGAACATAAGCCTATAAGGAAGGATAAAATGGACTTTTTAGACTCATTAAGACATAATTGGAAGAAGAAGTATTGTCTTGATTATAAATAAAGGAGAAAACGTGAATGAGAAGATTCTAGAGACGTAAAATGCGTGGATGAGAAAAGAGATAAGAATGAGAAAACATGAAAAAGAATGAAAGAAAGAAAGAAGAGAAATAAGCTAGGGTTTCAATTATGTTAGCACTCGAGAGAGATTTTGAGGTTGTTCAAGAAGAGAAAAATGTAGAGAGAGAGAAGAGAGAGATAAGAGGAACAGGAGAGAAACATTTTGAGCAAGTCTATAAGCAAGGAAATCACGGTGGGTACATGTTTATAATAGAGTATATAAGCTACTACTGTTTTCTTTATATCAAAGAAGTTTTCTGATTTCATTTGCATCCTAAGTGCTGTATTATTGTTCATGAATAATTTGTGAAATCAGCTATATGTTTGTTACATGATTTGAGTGATGCTCTTCAAAAGGAAAAGACCATGAAAGTGATATTTTTGAACAAGATGCATAGTTCTGAAAGCATGTTTTCAAGAATGGATTTCAAGATATACAACAAGTATATGAAAAGCAAGTTTTCAAGAAAAGTGCCATTTTGGGCAACAAGTTTACAAGAATTTGAAATATATGTGTTATGTGGGGTTGTGGTAGTCCCTCAAGAACCGTCACATGCACATTGACCTAAGAATAGGCTTCTCCCACTTGCCCGCTAGTGACATGGAGCTCCTCCAAGGACTCCTTCAAGAATTCACGACTACACAGGACCTTTTCATTGGAAATGTGTAGTGTGCCATGATTTCGGACTTACCCAAACCATTCTGATGTGATTATGTGTTTATGTTATGATAACATGTTTGATGCATTCATGTTTTGAAAATTTTGAATTTGACTACATGATAAGACTTTGAGAAGAATGTGCTTTATGGTTTTCAATGAAAGTTTTCTATGACAAGTAAAATGTTTTCAAGGTTTTTGCTTATTCTTTTGTTATAAACTGTTTCGATTGTGTTTGTTCTATTGACTTCCATGTTAAAAGGGTGAAGTTAGAGGAATAAGTTTTGTTTTGATGTTTGACTATTGTGGGCATGCCACCCTTGTGAGATGATGCCTAATAAGGGTTTATGGAAATAACCCTACAAGGTGATATGCACTTGCACGCTCAAGTTAAGTAAGATGATATTCGCAAGAGTTGGGTTCCGGAATCAAGCGGAGTCCAACATTTGTGATATCAAAGCAAGCGTTAGACTCTGGATACAAGCGGTGTCCAACATTTGTGGTATCAAAGCAAGAAGATAAAGCTATGATGGTTAAAGAGATTTCAAGGAACCACGCTCAAGTATTATGGTATTCGGAATAGTTGGATTCTGGAAACGGGATCCAACAGTTGTGGTATTAGAGCAAGGGTTAGGTTCCAGAAACAAGCGGGATCCAACATGAGTGGTATCAGAGCAACAGTTGGGTTTGGAAAACAAGTGGTGCCCAACACCTTGTTTCTATTCCCTCCTTACACAGACAACAAATTTGGTACAGATTTGGGATAAATTGAAGTCTATCTATCGTTGCTACTCTGTTCCTAACTACTAGCCATAGGAGGAAAGTTGTACTTGATCTAAGTATATTATTCTAGGTAACCTTACCCTAGTGATCCTCTTGATCTGAGTGATAAACCCATTTCCTATAGGTTTTGCTAGAAAAACTCACAATAGGAGTTCCATGCTACAGATAACAATCCTGAGAATTAGAATTAGTTTCAGGTGCTGGATTGTAGCACTCTTCTCCCGCAAGACACGTATCTGACATCATGAGTGATATCCGAGTCCGTGCCCCGCGAGGTTGGCATGCTAGAACACTCAATCAGTCAAAAATCGGTATAATTTTTTTTTGAATAACAAACATACATACCTTTTTGCGAAAATCAACATTCAAATCTGGCCCACTTTATTCGTAAATTTTTTCAATTATAACAATACAATCAACAGAATTTTCAATAACTGTTTGGGCTCTTTCACAAATACAAAACACTTTAGTCATAATGTCTTTACATTACAACATAAATCATATACACATTTTACAACACTTTCAGAATATATAATTTGATACAAAAGTTGCGGAATATACAATTCAATACAAAAATAAAGAAATACAATATAGACGTGAACCGATCTCGACCTCTATCCCTTACTTGTTGTAGGTATATTCTCGTTTGTCTAACGTGGTATTCTTCTAATCCTGCTTTTCTTCTTCGGACCTGTATTGGTAAAATGGGTATAACTTTCACTAGGGATATCGGATTAAGGTCGTTCAAAGACCGTTTCGAAGAAGGCTTCTAGATCTATAACTTCCATGAAGACCTAATAATGATATTTTGCCTCAAAAGGGTCAAAATTTCCAATCAATGCAGCTGTCTCGAATGTCCATCCTATATAGCTTCACAAACTTCTAATGATCATAACTTTCAACTCCGATGTCCAAAAATTTCATACTATATACCGTTGGAAAGCTAAGAGAAAGATATACAACTTTTATGAAGATATTTTTATCAAAATCTTCCTAGATCAATACAGCTTTTTCCCCGAAGTCAGAACATAATATATACATTCATCCAACAATGTACTGCACCCAGTTCACAATTTCATGTCAAACTTTGAGACTCTTAAGGACAAAATTTAAATTCAATGTCTACATGAAAAATGTAACTATATGTCTCTAGTTTAATCTAATTTAACAATAATCTCATTTGGATAACTATAGAAAAAGTTATGGCTAAACGATTAAATCATACTCAGTGAACATTTTCCAGTCAAGCATCTTCAAACTTTCTAGATTTTTCACCTAACATAACTTGTACCAATATCACCCTTTTCTACTTCATTTACTCCTCATTCTCAACTTTATTTCAACTCGTTATCAACCATAAACAATTCATGATCTATATGCAGTCATTAACCAGATACAAAGCATATTTGAATCACTCCTTCAATCTCATTTACACACACATCCATTAACACCAAACAAGTCATATACTCGTCTCTATATTTATCAACTTCCAATTCTCATTAAAACATCCTTTTCACAACCAATCCATATTAAGAACATCTATAGCATACTCATAGTTTCTTACTCATCATAACCAACATCAATCGTCTATAGAAAAACACCTATCCATTATTCAGTATTTATATGAAACAAAACATCAATATATATATGTTCATTTCTTCATCAACGTTCTAGCATATACAAAACTCCCTTTTCATGACCATTCAACCTCTAAAACATCTCAATAAAAAAAGAAATTTACATACTCTTCATCACTCACGACACATACATATGTGATCGCGGCTTTGTCGTTCGATTAATGTAATCGACCTTGGAAACCGGTCAAAATAAAATAATTTCAAGATTGCAGCAAGCTGAACCTCGGGTCGTCTCTCTAGATGGAACCGTTATGCAATTGATTCTAAGACTAGCCTAGGGTTGAATTATGCAATTAAAGCATTTAAAAGGGGGGTTTGGTTTGATTAACTAAAACTAAAGAAATAAAAGTATAAAAGAATATTTTTTGGATTTTGGGAAAATTAAGCAATTGGAAATAAACAAGTTTGAAATCAAATTACTAAAATTCTCTTGAAAATGTGGCTCGGGTTATCATC
>JANIPN010000005.1:41475844-41486721 GCA_027478595.1 Erythroxylum anguifugum
TAATCTCTTGATTCCAAGGGCAAATTTGTCCGAAAATACCCAATTGGGGTATCTTTAATGAGAATAAAAAATACAGGGGCTAAGGTGAACGAATTAAAAACACAAGGGCTAAGATGAATAATCAAATATATAACAGGGGCTCTTTTATAAGATTTGCCATGGTTTTCGTTTATGTTTTTTTCAGTTTTTTTTAATAACTCTATTATATATAATATTTCTTTACATGGATTCTTCTCCATTCTTGCCTTGAGTCAACACTAACATCATCTACCATTATCTTCTTCGGTGGATGATACATAACTCAAACATATAGAGTTTCTCACTCTAACCCATAAGTTTCATTTTCTTTCCACCATTAAAACCGAAAATCATTGTTTCGGATATGCATGGGCATAGAAGAACAGAACAAAAATACAACATGAAAGAAGGCGGTACAAAACATTTCAGAAACGCAACAAATATTCTTATGAACATGAAGCAATTTGTTCTTGGAAGAATATGTTTCTTACTCTAACCCATACACATCACTCAACAACAATGAACATTCATTTTGGTTTCTGGAATTTCAATCCACTCATAACTATTATGTTTTGGTGAAATATGCAGAATGCTATTAACATCAAAAACCAAAATCATGAAAACGAAAATCATCGAGTTGTGGTGTCTTTTATTGTATATTTTCTGTATTACTCTCATGAATGTCATTACAAATACAAGGAAAACAACACCGAGGCAACGTAATCACAAATAGAACAACCATGATATACGGCAGAAATAATAAGGCAATATCCATGGCTCTATACCAATTGTAAAATCATTTATGGATCAACAATTATTTGTGTACCTATATCCATGATTGCTTTTGTTTTGTAAGATGTTGATTTACTTCTTCTTGTCTTCTTTCATTAGAGAATTCTCCAATAGTTCAGAATTGTTATGCTTTAATAAGTTTTTTCAACTTATATAACATCACCAACAGACATGTTCTTTGGTAAGTGGAAAAGAGAGGAAAAGGGTCTTTGACCCATTTGAGACTCAGTTTATAATACCCAATAACTATTATCTTAGGTGCTTTAATTGGACACAAATTTATTAGTAACATGAGACATAAAATAGTCTAACACTTCTACTCTTCAAGTTTTCCTCTCAAGTTCTATTTTTTTAATTTTTGATGGACATTTTACCTTACTCCAGTTTTTATAAAATATGATATTCTTAAACTTCCATTATTATTTATTTTTCCAATGCTTAAAACGCTACAAACAGCGCAAGACTTGTAACGTATGGAAAGTCCTTGATAACACATCAACCCGGCCCGAAACTTGAGAGTTTACACTTACCTGGTCACCAAAGCACGGTTAAGCGTGAAGCTTTGTTCTTACCAAAGGCCAGCCACTCACGCTTCTAGCCACTTCAAATCGATGCCCAAAATAATTCCACTATTGGTTTATCCTTCGCATGTACCTTTTTTAATGGATTCTTACCACTTTCAAAAGTTAAAAGCCTTATTCACAGTGCGAGCCCATTCCCCTCACGATTAACTTTTACAGTGTCCACTACACCAAGAATGTTACAAATTACTGTCCTTTTTACCTAATGTCACCAAGCAAGAATTATGGAGCACGACAAAATGGTAGCAACTCTCAAACACTGACCCATTAAAGATTAAAAAAAAATAAGAGATCAAAATTTTGTCCCTTTCAATGAACTTGACAGATTATGAGCTAATAAAGGCTCCTTGCCAAAGGCGACTCGCGAGGATGGTGCATGGATCATCATTTACCTCATTCTATATCAATATCTAATATATCTGTGCTGATTTATGGACACTGGCCAGTGCCAAATAAAATGTATGACAAATGAAGGAACTTTCACTCCTACATATGATACGATTCATACCAATCCATCAAAATACAGCAGATAGCACCCAGAGTTACAGATGGGGCACAATGTCTAAAAAGTATAAACGACCATGGCCAATGAAAGGTAGAGAGAAAAGAAAGTCTGAGTAATTGTGAACCTCACAAGTAAACACAAACTCAATTCACTAAAATAATCCATTTTCATTAGGCAACTATATATGCGAGGCGAACTGCAATTGCAGAGAATTTTCACCACCTTGACCTTCAAGCTAGTTGCTTGCAGCATATTTGGCACATGGTGCCACTCATTATTAAGCTAGCTGCAAAGTTGATCATGGACATTTCTCATGGAATGGTGAGGGCCCTATAAACTATTGCCACATACTGTGTGGTCCAGTGGTCATAGCTCGAGCCTCAGCAAGCGAAACAGCCATGGCCAGCATCATCTGCTCCTCAAAACTCTCAGGAACAATCGGTGCTGGGATTTTAACCAAACTGCCTCCAATCTCATCCAGTGGTGGAGGAGGGGGTGGTAATAATGGAGAAATTCTACCATCATCTATTGTGTCAGAACCTGCATAACTGGTCCCTGCTTCAGCAGTATCTGAACCCCGACCTGCACACCATTCCCCACACTCTGGTGATTCACTGCACACAGACGTAGAGCTTTCTGCAGGAGGGCAATTTTCTGTATCCTGATCTGACCTATTATAGAAGTTATCTGTCCCTGAAATCATACTAAATGTGGATACATTTCCAGTATTGTGTGCAGAAGATTCGTTGCCTATCTGTTGGCGCTCAGCAAGGGCAGCTATTGCACAAGCAAGACCACCAGAAGGAGAAGACGATGATCCAGACACTGGATCCGTTGCTCGTGAAGTATATAGGTTTTCATCATTATACACATTGCTTTCTAGGTTTCTTTGTCTCCCATTTTCCTGAACACCGTGATAATCCAATTGGAAAATGAACCCTAATCAGCCACTATTAGGAAGAAAAAATAATTCATATCTTCAATGATAGCATTGGATAAGATGAATTCAGTTGCTGAGTGTGCATACATACCATGCATGGTTGAAATGCATACCCGAGTTTGTCAAAGAACTTGAAACATAAATCAAAATAGGACTAAAACAAACAGAAAAAGGAAAAAGCACACAAAAAAGGAAAAAATAGACCAAAAGGAACATAAATGTAAGTTTTGCATATTCACTGCAGGAACCTGAAGCTTCCATTGATCACCAAATGCAAAGGGGATTGATCCTAGCTACCCATATCTAAATGAAATAAGACGACTTTTTTAACTGATAACTCACAAAAACCCCATGGAATAGGCCTTCCATTTTTCCCTCAAGTATTGCTTACTAGCTTCACAAAATATGACAAGAGATATTGGATAAAAAGGTTTAAACACCACCTACCCAGTCACCCATGCATGCAAAGAAAACCATTCATTGTTTCACAAACAACTTTGAAGTTTTCAAATTGGCATCAGCACATCTATGGGTTATCTAGATTGTACTAATAATAAGTATTCCTGTTCTTGGCGCAAAAGCCTGTCTTGCCTTCATATAGTTTGAGTTTAATAATACTGAAATCCTGTTTTTGGAGAGTAAGAACATACCACTAACTTAAGAAAAAAGAACTGGTTTCATATCCAAAACAAATAGACGTACCATGAAGTGTGATATTATAGTTTCAATGCTTAGTTACGTTGAAAAATAAAGCCAGAATTAATCAGTCAATAAACATAATATCTACGCTGGTGAATAAATCCATCAGGGCAGATTAGCAGGAGTAAACATGAGAAGAGGCAAGAGATGTATCTTGATCTTAAAGAAGATTTGTACACCTTTAACACTTTTTACATGTTTCACAAGTTATTATATAGTGCCTAACTCCACAACGCAGCTACGACATTACTCACCTGATGCAAAAGAACTTAAAATTTATAGAACAAATAAAAGAGGAAAAATTAGTCAACCACAAATCTTAATTTGGTGGGATGAGAATTGAGAATTGAGTCGACAACAAAGATAAGACCTGAAATTTAGATTATGTTAGCATTCCCTATTAGATAACTAGTAGTATTGAGTTAGACATGTTATTCTATTTTACATATGTTGCCTATTTGTGTAGAACTTCAATTTATATAATTATTATTAGAATAGGATTTAAATTTGCTATGAACCTTTTCTTACTAGAATAAGAGTTATAAAAACTTCTATGATATGTATACTCAACCCTTCAATAATAACAATCCTGAATTTTTTCCTACGAACTCAAATTTTCAACTATAAGAGTGATGCTTTTTTCTATGACTGATTCTTAGACCTTAGGAGTGATTTTTAGATTTCTACCCTCCATTCTTTGTGTTTCTCACAAAATTCCAGCAACCAAAACACTAAATTCTAGCCATATTAAACCTAAATTCCAGCCATATCAAATCCAAAAATCCTAAGCCTAAATTTCCAACAATCAAATCTTAAAATTACAGATACAAGATCTGAAATTTTAGCATTCCAAGCTGAAATACAAAACCTAAAACTTGATATTCCAGCAGCCTATTACCAATTTTGTGAGTTTTTAACTACTAGTTAATACTTCTATTTGTCCTACATCATCACCAGCGTTGACTTGTAGGAAAAAGATATTAGGAACTTATTCTAGATAGCAGACATTCATATCAGATAGTGGAAGTGCAGAAATAAGAAAAAAATTGGATCTTAGTGGAAGTACCAGAAATAAGACAACAAATTTGGATCTGAGTGGAGGTAGCACAATAAGTCAATCATGAAAGGGCAAAGAAGATGCAAAGGTAATATTTAGACATATACAACAGATATAAATAGCAAATGGGAAGAGCAAAGCAGCAGATTGTTTTTCAGATATCTTTAAAATATTCATAATTCGTAATTAGCTTCTTGGAAGTGAAGTCATGCTGTGATCAACATATGATAAGACATTCCAAGAAAAAAATCAAAGCGGATTTACAATTTATCAAAGCAACTTCTGCAGATAAGAAGAAACAGAATTTGTAGACATCTGTGATTTTGAGCCAGAAATTATATACTGTTCAATATGAATGTAAGAGTTGACCATTCAAGAATATTTACCTGGATGGAAAGCCAGATAGCTTCCATGACCATAATGTCCTCAAGATCCAGATCAAATTCCTCATCCCTGCAACTTTAGGTATTAGATGTATCTTCACATTCAAGACAATGGTCTTGTCAAAAAACATCCAATCCAAAAATACCACAAATTATATTGTGCAGTTGGGAACCTGGTGAAAAGCTATGTTAAAAAAACAGAAAAGAAACAAATAAAACTTGATCTTGCCCCAAACTAAGCACCTAAACTATTTACTGGGTTTATTAGATTATGTCTTCTCAACTAGATTTCTCAACTTATCTACTTTAAGCCATGTAACACACAACTTTCATCGACATTTTTATAAATGGGACTCTACATAATTGTAGATAGAAGCCAGTGAGTAACCGTATCTCAACAAATAATCAGAAAAAGAAGTGAATTCATGATTATAACATATTTAAGCAGGAAGATTGAGGCTGTAATCTAAACATTTAGAAGAGGGTGCAACTTTGATGCTAGTTATACAGCGAGTCACTGGTAATGCTTTCCAAGAAGCCAAACCTCAAACAGTGGCAGCATAGTGATTTAACATATATAATTAGCTGAAATTTGTGAAGATGTCCTAAGTGGAGGCCCTTGATATTTTTTTGGATGTTAACATAACACCATTCACTCACAAAGAAACAGAGACAAGAAAAAAGAGTATTTCACAGTATGTCAATTTGAAGTTGTTTATAAACCGGATCGTGCACAGCTGAAAGATCACCACAGGATAACCTCTATCCGTCATCTCACATATGAAAATACAAATTGGAAACCACATTACACCTGTTGGTTCTAGATGGAAGTGGATATCTAATTGAGGGATGGGCAGACACAACTTCAGTGTCTTCAACTTGAAACCTACGAGATGGAACTGCAAAAATGAAAAATAGTAGTAAATTTAAAAAAAAAAACCATAGGTCAAGAATAAAACATAAGTTCAAATTAGAAATTGAAGAAACATTACCTGCAGATGAGCCACGCTGAACCTCTTCTGGGACAATATTATTGCTTGACGAACTTACTTCTAGTCTTTTCTGCATTCTCTCTTCTTCCTCGTGAAGTTCTTGCTGCTGTATCCTGATTTTTGCCTCTATAACACGTTGCTCTTCCTACAAAATATACAGCAGATATCTCCACTATTACAACTTACATGTAGAAAGTATGATAACACATCTTCACATAACCAAAACAATCCGTGCTAGATAATTCTTACAATTTGCTCCAAGCCCTTTTCCTCCTTTGTTTTCACACCTCGATATTCAACAGCATAGTTAGACACTTTGCAAAATGGGCATCTTATTATGTTAACGACAGCAAAGGTAGAACATGGCTTCACGTTGATGTGTGTGGTATGTATGAGAGGAAGATAGAGAGCACAAAAAAAACCAAAATTTTCATAGGATACTGTGTAGGGCGAGTTGAATTGGGATTTTTCATCTGCAGAAAACACTCTGATAAAAGAATACATTAGGAAAATGTCTGAAAAGGTTATAACTATATAATTACCACCATCTATCAACCAATTACCTGTACATATGCCCTTCAAGCAACATCTTGATCTGTTGAGGCTTGGGTAATACTAAGTCAAAAACAAAATAAACACATGGTTTGTCACAGAAAACCTCGTTAGGTAAAGAATTTTATTACCATATAACCACAACTTTGAAATTAATTCTTTTCCATCTAAAAGACAAAAAGAATGAGAAAAGAATACACATCTCAAGAACTAGTGAAATTTTGTCAAAGAAAATTTACATTTCTTTTCTCTATTCTTAGTTTTCAAATCATCAACATAAGAATTGGTTCAATAAAAGTTTTAGGGAAGTAGATATACAAACCATAAAGCAAATTGGACATTCTTCATGATCATTACAGTGTTCCTCATCCCCAGGATAACATGGAGCCAGCTTCAATTCAAGAATGAGCTTTCTTAACTTCTTATGGTCCACATCTTTATGAACATAGAGCCCTTGAGGCCTTGTATACCTTTCGTCCACCACTTGTCGCTTCCTCCCCAGCTTATTACCCATTTAATACTTGCAATGGCACCCGTCTTCTCCTATCTTTTTTTCTTTTTATTACAAAAAAGGAAATCAACCACAAAAGAAAAATCAATGGGAACCTCCTTATTAAACACAATTGAATGCAACATATTTTAGCCAAAAAGCCCACAGATTCCACAATCAACCTCACATTGCTTAAAACTAGATTCCACAAGCAACCTCACATTGCTTAAAACCCTAAGTGAGGAAAACAACAAACATTTTGATTGAACATGTGATTCATTACCAGCTCAATTAAGTCAACAATTCTCCCAGAAAAAAAAAAGATCAAATAATCCTGCAAGCAACGGAATAAGCAATCGCTTATATCAGCAGCAGCAGCAACAATGAATTAACAGAAGATTAAAATATAATTCATCCAAAGATTAACGAATAAAAGGAAACGATCAGCGAGACACATTTGCTTCCCACCGATACAAACAAAAACACCCCCAAAAAGCCCTAATAAATAAAGAAACCGGAGAATTGAAACTAGAAGAATACAAAGAACAAGAAAGGGTAATGAATTCGTAACCATTTCCAGGAACACAGTTAAAGAAACGAACAATTGTGTACCTGCAGACAATAAATCACTGAAAACTTCAATTTTTTTTAAAAAAAAATAAAATACACAAACGCTCACATTTGAGAGAGAGAGAGAGAGAAACCTTGAAGACTTGAAGCAATTGAAATTAAACAGAGAAGGAAAAAGCAGATCGAGAAATTTGCTAACAAGAAGGGGAACAGAATCAGAGCTTTCTCTGTTTACAGAAACAGTGAGGGACAAAGACAAAGAGAGAGTCTTTCCGTCTTTACTTTTCTTTTGATTTTTTCGGTGACGGTTTTTAATGGACAAAAATTGTTTATACGGATTCAATGCGTGACTGTATACTATATAGGTACGAGCAACTTATATTCTATTATATTATATCCATATGTATAACTTTTTGGGGGTCCAATCCAACTCGAAGTACTTTCTGGGCGTTTGACGTGGAGGGGAGGGGGAAGCAAGGCACGAACCAAACGGTAGCGTAGAGGACGAGAAAAGAATAATGGATCTTCCTCACCTGATCCAGAGGTTTCCTTTTTTGTTTGTAATCTAGACTGTTTGAATTAATTTATGCAACCCATTATAAGTCGCTGTGTCTCTTCTCCTGCTATGTTTTATTGTTATGTTTTCTAGGATTGTTTACATAAATATATCATAATTATTTATTATAATAGACATTTATTCATTAAGTTTTAAATAAGCTAAAGAGTGTACATGTAATTCAGTCCTTCCTTTTATGTGCCGTCAGAAAGCCAACATTTGTGTTGGTTTTTAATAATATAAAATCAAAATATTATGTGATTAAAAGGTTAGGAGTTTAAATTTATTATGCATCCTCATTTTTAATGAATTTATTATATATTGCATTTACTCAAGTTTTTTAGGTTGAATGATTTCTATAACTCTTACACTTTATTTCATATATCCTTTTAAATGTTACCAAGCAATCATTTAAATTTTTAAAGGAAAAAGAAAATTATGATGGTTAGTCATAATCAAATCAGGATCAACATATCCTAATATGGATTAATATCTATAATATACCTTTTGAGTAATGATCAACAAAAAGTTTGAGCCTATTGGCAAGCTACATAGGCAAGCTTATATGTATTATTGAAATAACTTTAAAGAAAAGAATTGGTTATGCTAGAGTATGTATAAGTGTTGAGCTATAAACGGATTTGCCTAATTCCGTCCTTATGTTAAGACTAGGGGAAGATGACATTTTTTTTTAAGGATTCTATTAGGGTGTCATATTAATAGAAGTTAAACTTGAAGTAATATTGTAAACAATGGAGAGCTATAGGAGACTTCTAAGAGGAGATAACTCTGAACTTATAGGCCTTGATTATTAATCAACTGATTCCCTTAGCATCAATAATAATCAACAAACTTTAATATTGATCCAAAATGGAGCATGAGTGGTCTCTATTGAGAAAGATGCCCCTAAATTTAACAAAGAAATTCTTGGACTTTCTAAAATTGCTTTAAAGAAGTCAAATGGTCTTAAGTTAAAAAATGATGACTTTTATACTACTTATAATCATACTAAGAGATCACTTCATATTGAATCTCTTTCTATTATGGTTCTCCCTCTAGATTCGCAAGAAGTACCCCCTTATAACCCCTCTAAGCTTTGAGATAAAGGATAGGATATCTAAGAAGTTCAAGATTGACAATAGGAGGAAATCAGGAAGAAGAAATATATCTAAGGGATATAAATGCCAAACCCCTCCTACATGAATATAATTTCATGCAAGCAATTAGTAAAGTTGCACCTTTGTGACCATAAGGTCGCAAGTTCAAGTCACGGAAACAACCTATTTATAAAAATATAAAGAGAAGGCTGTGTACATTATGTCCTTCCCTAGACCTCCATACGAAAAGCTTTGTGCACTGGGTATGTTGACTTTATTAATTTTCCCCAAAAGCTATAGTCCTTAAAAGACTTTACTAATGAAACAAACCTGTTTTGATAGGTCAAAGTCCAAGCTCAATTAGGATAGTTTTAGTAAGCTGAAACTTTTAGGAAATCAGTGGTCTCTCATATTAAAGCATCATCATCACCATTATGTACATATTGTTGTTCTTTTAAGGATAATAAATGCCAACATCCTTCATGCCAATGACCAAACCATACATATCGTTATTATGTTTATTTAGGAGAATATCAAAATATGTATCCTTCATATGTGACTCAAAAATTTTCTTTTAGGAGGAGCTCTCTTTAGGAAAAAATTATAATAATTCATTTTTCAAGTTGAGGCCCTTAGATGGGTGATTTCAATAGTACCCACCCTTTATAATTTAAAAGCTGAGGGTAATGTCTATCTAAAAAGTTTTAGGACTATTTTTAAGGAGTATGAGGAGAAATTGAAAAGTATTAACCAAAATATGAGAGGAACTTCTTTACATAGAGTAACAAACAAAGAACAAGATGGCATATTAAGGAAAATTTTGATAAGGCTCTTGTTAATGGAGATTAGTTAGGCATGTTCCCTGAGAGTAGAGCTCTTTTCATACCCACTTTTTTTTCAAATCATTCCCTGATAGTCATTTAAAATATGTTTTCAAAATGCTAGTGGAAATTCCCTTTTAGATTCATTAATTACTTGGAGGAAGAGGGTTTAATAAGGTTATTCTCATTGGGATGTCCCACTCTGGCACCAGTCACAAAGCCTTTATCTGTGCTAGGAAGTTAAGCTTGATCAGAAAGGAACTTAAGGAACTTAATTCAAGGAGGACTAGAAACACTTACTTGCCTTTATCTATAGCTAAGCTAAAACTTACCAAGTCTTAGGAAGAGTTATATAAAAATCCTGAAGACCTGATATTGATTAATGAGGAAAAAATTACTCTCAGCCTTTCCATAAGGTAATAATCAACCATAATTCCTTGCTTAAGAAAAGAACCAAGATCCAATTGCTCATATATGGAAACAAAAACACTAGTTTCTTTTATAAGTCCATAACGACAAGAAGAAACAATGACATAATCTACTCCCCACTCAAGCATAACTATGAGCTTACTTTTTCTTAAGATGAACTTAAGCATGAGTCTTCTATATTCTTCAAAATGTCTTTATAATTCATATCTCAAGTTTCTCTTTATTGTAAATTCTTAGCACCTTTATCAATGATAATCTCTTTAATAAGGCTAAAAAAATACTAATGATTCCTTTTAATAAATAGGATGTTAGGATGTTGAGAAGTAGTGTTTGATCTAAATCCAGAGAAGATCTTAGGCCTTGATGGCCTTAATGGTTTATTCTTTCAAAAGGCC
>JANIPN010000005.1:41610674-41626722 GCA_027478595.1 Erythroxylum anguifugum
ATTGATTTCTTGGTTTTCAACTCATGCCCATCTCATTTCATGTTATTTGCAATCTTTCACAAGTTGATGTTCTGTGGTATAATTATTAGTATAATGTTAGACAAACTATTGAGTTTGAAAATTGTGCTGATCACGTGGTTGTTTATTGACATACAACTTGTGGGCTGGGAAAAGATGATAATATATAGAAAAGAGGGTGCAAAATATAACTACATTAATATTGGGTTAAGTAGGGTGTTTAACTAGTAAGGCATTTTGTAAAGTTGCTAAAATATTGACATACTGTTAATAACTTGAATTTGAATAATTTTTGCGGCATCCTTGGAAGTAGCTGCTGTATTCAAGCAACAGAAAGCGTACTTTGAAGCCTTTGCTGAAGTTTCATGACTTGAATTGAGTAGGATCTTTAGGTAGTTTGGTTCTAAACATAGTTGAATAACACTTTTTATTCACTAAAAACCTGGTCAGAGGACTGTTGTCCCTATAAGGTTCATGATTAATTTATCAATATTATTGGAAAAACTTCTTCTGTAGTGATCTTATGTTTACATAATGTCATTGTTTGGACTGAGAACGCTACATGAAGGGTCTATATCTAGAAAAGTTCGTGTTAGTTAAAGTACTTCCAGGCTGACAACTTAAACTCTAAACATTTGCACATATTAAAGTTGTGCAATATATTTGATTTTGTTTATCTTTTTGGTGCATTTTAGAAAAATGTTGCCTTGATTTCTTTTTGCTCGACCCAAAAATTGTTATATAAGATGTGTTACAGATTAAGCAATGATTGTAGGAATTATGTATTGATTACAAGGATTATAATCCTATTATAATCCTTTGATCCTAGGGACTACATTTCCTAATTAGTCTTTTATATATATATATATATATATATATATGAAACCCTATTAAGAGAAATATAGTGCATTCTCTATTTTACTTGGTATTAGGCCTAAAGCACTTAGCTTTTGTCTCTTCTTCTTTGTCAATCTTTGCTTGAAGTTTTGCCCATGAGAGTAGAAAGTTGAGTTTTTTTCAGGTCATCATTTGAGCTCATCGTGGGCACCGATAGGAGCTCCATGAACTGGTGATCCACTTCCTAAAGTCTGGTCGTTAGAAGCTTTGTGTATATATCACATGCGTCGGCCAAATCTTTTGGATTTCCTCCCACACACTGACATGTCTAGGCGCATACAGTAGTGCCCTCACCTCCGATCAAGTTCTCTATCATCTACTCCTACCTACTGGTGTTCTTGAAGGTCTTGCTCCTTGTACTGCCACTATTTCCAGCCAGATCTGGTCCCTCCTTGTTGTTGCTTCTCCAGTTTTCTAATGTTTTTGTGTTTACCACTTAGGTTTGTCACAAAATATTAATTATTTGTGTGTAGGACTGGTGTGACTGTTGGGATTTAAAAGGTCTCGCTGTCTCAAAAGTGTTTTTTTTGTTTCCCGTTTTGGTTTGGAATTTGACTCACATTGTTTTTGGCTATTGTTATTTCCATGGCTTATGAACAAAAAAGTTTAATTGTGATGGATGTCATTCCTGTGATAACAAAAATCATGAAATGTAAGTTAGTTGGTCTTAATTATTTTGATTGGTGTAAGACAGTATGAATTTATTTAAGGACAATTTCTAAAGACAACCACCTTGTTGATCCTCCATTGGATCATAAATGCAAGGGATGGTTGTGAGATGATGCTTGATTATTCTTACAAATTCGAAACTCTATTGACAATGAAATTATTAGCCTAATTAATCATTGTGAGTATGTCCAAAAAATTAATGGATTTTTGGAATTTTACTTTCTAGAAAAGGAAATATTTCTTGCATTATGAGGTGTGTAAGGGATTTTATCGGGTTGAACAACAAGACCAATCCCTTCAAGCTTATTTTATGAATTTTAAAAAGATTTATGAAGAATTAAATGTTTTGTTACCATTTAGCCTTGATATTAAAGCCAACAAGCCCAATAGGAGCAAATGGGAATCATGAGTTTTTTTGGCAAGACTTAACTCACAGTTTGAGATTGCTAAGTCTCAGATTTTTTCTAGTGTTGGAATTTCCTCCTTGGATGAGGTCTTTACTCAAATATTCTATACAGGCACTAGCGCATTTGCTGTCCCTACCACTCAGACTACAAGTGTTCTTGTGAGTTGGAATACTAGGTATGACCATTAAAAATCATCTCAAAGGAATACTAACAAAGGAGGAACATGAAATAGGAATCAAGATATGGGAGGAATCATTTGTCGATATTGTCATGAATTGGGTTTTACCAAACGAACTTGTTGAAAACTACAAAATAAATATCAGAAAACTCATTGAACTCATATTGCAGCTACCACTACACCGCCTAGCTCATCTATTGAGAAGACAATTATAGATTCTGCCTATGAATTTGCTAAATTCACTTAATTCCAAGAAGCATTGAAACATTCATCTCACCCTATCTCTACTATTGTTGATGCAGGTATCATGCTTACGTGACTTTTCTCCTATTCCTCTCAATGGGTCATTGATTCTAGTGCCTCTGATCACATGACAAGTAATCCCAATCTTTTTTCTACTTTCTAGAAATACTTATCTCCTTCCCATGTTACTTTAGCTAATGGATCTACCTTTTCTTTTGTTATTGACTCTAGTACTATTAACCCCACTCAATTATTGTCATTATCCTCTATTTTAGAATTATTGAGATTTTCTTGTAATATACTATCTATGAATAAACTCACTGGTGCCTTAAATTGTTGAATCTTATTCTATCTTGATCATTGTCTTTGAATAAGATTATTGATAAAGGACTTTAATCAGGGGGCCTCAACATTTTGGATACCCAGGTGACCTGACCCAACTCCTTTGAAGCTCATTGTCGATTAAGACACCCCTCTTTAACGTTATTGAAAAATTTATATCCTCAATTTCATAATGTTTCTAGCTTAAAATGTGAATCTTATCAATTTGCCAAACATCATCATATGTCTTCCCTTTCCCAGGTTAATAAACGAACTAGTTTTCCCTTTGAGCTAGTACATTATAATGTTTAGGGTCCTTGTCCTATGGTGTCCAAATTGGGTTTTAATACTTTGTTACATTTGTTGACGATTTTCTCATGTGACTTTACTTTATCTAATGAAAGATTGTTCTGAACTATTCTCCTATTTTACTACCTTTTGAGCTAAAATCAAAACACAGTTTAATGTATCTATCCACACTCTAAGAAGTGACCATATCAAAGAACATTTTTCCACCTCGTTCCAAAACTACATGCTTCAAAATGGTATTCTTCGTTAATCTTCATGTGTCTCCTATCCCAAATGAATGTTTTCAAACAATTTTTGGCCGATGCGGTCTCCATAGCTATTTTTTGATCAACTGTATGCCTTCAAATTTTTTGTGGATTGTCGTTTTTCTTACTAATCCCTTGTTCTCTCTTACATCACAAATTTTTGGCAGTACTTGTTTTATTCTTGATGTTCATCCTCAAGTCACCAAGTTAGATCCTAAATCTTTACAATTTGTAAAAAATTGGTGCTACTATCCAACTCAACAAATATCTTGTGTTAGTTGATGTTACCTTTTTTGAACATATTTCTTCTTATCCTACTCTTTTAGTTATTAAAAAGAGGACAATGATTTGTTAGTTTATATGGTTGTCTATCAAATGAATATTGTTACCCTTACACCAACACAACCACCACATATTCATCTGGTCTATTATGGAGGATGAAATCATCCTGATATAAGTTGATACCTATTCATTCTTTGACATTAGATCTAACTTTGGATGATATCCCAATTGCCCTTTGCAAATGTAAACCCCAATGCATGTTTCCTATTTTCTCTTTTGTTTCTTATGACCATTTATCTGCCTCTTCATGTTCTTTTGTTGCCTTGGTTTATTGTCTCTCCCAAAAACTATTCATGAAGCTTTATCTCATCTTGGTTGACATAATACTATAATAGAGGAAATGAATGCTTTAAATGCTAATGGTATATAGAATTTAGTAAACTTGCCTGTTGGAAAAAAGTCCATTAGATGTTAATGGGTTTTCGTAGTCAAAGTCAATTATGATGGATCATTGACTTGGCTTGAAGCATGACTTCTCACAAAAGGCTATGCTCAAACTTATTGTGTGTGTGTTATTCTGATTCTTTCTATTTTTTTCACTAAACTAACATCTATTTGCCTATTCATTTCTACGTTGGCTACCTTTGATTGGCCCCCTAATAAAAAATATAAAAAATGCCTTCTTACATGGTGACTTCTAGGAGGAAGTGTATATGGAGCAACCTCTTGGGTTTGTTTCTTAGGGGGAGTATGGAACAGTTTGTTGTCTTCGCAAGTCTTTGTATAGTTTGAAGTAGAGTCCATGTGCTTGGTTTGGAAAATTTAGCCAAGCAGTAGAAATGTTTGGATTGAACAAGAGCATATATGATCTCTCAGTCTTTTATAAACAATCTAAATATGAGATTATTTTCCTTGTTGTTTATGTGGATAATTTATTATTGGAAGTGACTCTATAGGCATCTCATCATTAAAATCCTTTCTTCACATTCATTTTCGCACAAAAGATCTTGGAGGTCTAAAATATTTTCTGAGAGTAGAAGTAACGAGAAGCAAGAAAGACATTTTTTTGTCCAAAAGAAAATATGTATTTGATCTTTTAACTGAGATGAGAAAGTTGGGAGCTAAGCATGTAGTACCTTAATGCCCCCTAATTCACAACTCACCAATGGCAGAGACTAGCTTAAAGACGTTGAAAAATATAGCATATTTGTTGAAAATTTAAACTATCTTACAGAAACATGTCCTAATATTGTGTATTCTGTCAGTGTTATGTCAATTCATGTCTTTTCCAACTGTTCATCGTTGAGCAGCCATAGAAAAAATCTTATATTACCTAAAGGGTGCTTATGGACGAGGGATATCATGTGAAAATCATGGACACACTCACATTGAATGTTTTTCAAATGATTATTAGGCAGGTTCTAAGATTTATCAAAAATATATGACTGGCTATTGTGTCTTTGTTGTAGGAAACTTGATCTTATGGAAAAGTAATAAGCAAAATATTGTATCTAGATTCAATGTAGAATCTAAATACACAGTTATGGCACAGGCATCATGTGAGATAATGTGGATATATCAACTATTATTTGGAATTAGTCTTAAAGCCTCAATACTAGCAAAATTATGATGTAATAATTAAGCTGCTCTACATATCGTTTCTATTCCAACGTTTCACAAAAGAACTAAAAATTTTGAAATTGATTTCTAATTCATTTGTGAAAAAGTACAACATAATTTGATCTTTATAGGATATATAGAAATTGAAGAATAACTTGGAGATATTTTCACAAGCCCTAAGTGGTACTCGAGTCCATTATATTTGTAACAAGTTGGGCATGATTAATATTTATGCTCCAACTTGAGGAGGAGTGTTAAGCATTGATTTTAGGAATTGTGTATTGGTTATAGGGAACTATAATCCCTTGATCATGGGGACTACACTCCTAATCAGTCTTGTAAATTTGTATATATATAACCCTAACTCTTCTGAAGTACGTTCACAATCAATACAGTAAATTCTCTATTTTACAAGTGAATTGGAGGAAATTCTCTGCATTTTGATGTATGAAGTTAATGCTCCATGCGCAACCATTAAAGTTTTTTTTTGTCTTATAATTCAAATTTTAATTTCTTATATGGGAATTTTTGATTCTAGAAGCTTGATAAATCAGGAATGATTTTCTTTTTGCTAAACTTGGATGCTTCTTGACTGTAATTGGATAGCTTCAAAACTTGTGTTCTGGGCAGTGATTTAGAGAGGCTATTGGACATGAATATGCTTGTTGGGACATGCTTGAACCAAGGGAAGCTGATTTACCTGTCCTGTTTCTGGTCTTGGTTGTACTTCCCGTGGTTGCTTACATATTACTTGGAAAATGGAGTGATACTGCAAGGAAACGAGACAGGGTAAGTCTACTTGCTCAATTGGCTTGTGAAGAAACTCTTAGAGCAGAAGTAAAGTCTAATCCCAGTGCTAGTCCTCTTGTGCCTGCTTCAAAGAATGGAACTCATTCCTGTGCGAGATGCTGTAGTCCAGCAAAAACTCGCTGCTCCAGATGCAAGACTGTTAGATATTGGTAATTTCTTTTCTAGCTTTCTTTATGTCATGTTTAAAGTCCTATGGAGTAAAAATGGTTCACAAAAGTGTATTTCTGTAGCTAAATTTCAAATAAATTGCCTTTTAACTGTTTGAGATGCATGTAGCTGCCGAAAAATCTTTTAATTGCACCATTAGGATTTTGTAACAAGCATGTGAAAATTCACTACATGATCCCGTAAGTGGGCACATGGGAGATTGACTGCTTCAGACTTATTAATGAAATGGCACTATCCCAAGGAATTACACCTCTTGATATATTGATTTTCTTTTTTGCTTACTTAAAACCAAATATAGAAAATTATGGTTTTCTTCTGGTGCATCTATTTGCTTAAAGTTTCATTGGCTTTATAAGAATAACCATTTTTTATGGGTCCATAGCTGTGTGCTGGAAGTGAACATGCTGGCTTATGGTTCTTGAGCTGCACTTTGGATGATCGAAAAGTGAAAGTCTGTAATTGATACCTACAATGTTGATGTATAGCTTTATTGAAAAACTATGACAGGGCCTTTATGTGAATTTGCATTGGTAGTGTACAAGGGATGTTGTATTCACTTTATAATTGTAAATGGTTTTTTGCATTTGCTTTAAGATGCTTTCAGAGATGTGTCTATCACAAATGTTCTCATTCAATATGAAGTAATGATTAAGTAATGTGTGTGATACACATTTAACATTAGTTTGCATAAACCAGAAGTTATTTTAATTAATCTACTTTTAATTTGATAAACCTGAGTGCAGTTCTGGTAAGTGCCAGATAATTCATTGGAGACAAGTTCACAGGCATGAGTGCCAACAATTAGAGACAACCAATTATTCGTCAACTCCTTCAATTGGCTCAGTTGAGGACTTCATTCCTGAGAGGGTGCCAATTAGTGACGGCTTGAAGTCATTTTACTTTGGTTGCTATAATCATGATGCCTCTATTGTGACGACTAGCTCCTCAGTTGACAAACTTGGAGCTATGCTACAGAAAAGAAGCACAGACAAGTGGGTTTCTTGTAATCCCAGCAAAGAAATGTTAAGAAGAGAAGATATGGCTATAATTAATCCTCGAGAAGAAAGTTCTGAAATTAGGATTAACAATTCAATCTTGGTTAATAACATCTCCAGCATATCTTTAAGTGGACAAGAAACTGTAAGTTCTGTGCCTGAGACTCGCTATAAAAGACAACAGTTTGGCATGCTTGAGTCAAGAAACAAGTACGAATTCTCAAGCATCTTGCATTCTGGAAATGAAGAGACAAATGAACATGAGTTTGAAATGAATTATGTCACACATGGAGGAAATTTACCTACTGTGGAACAAACAATTAATGGTGAAGTAGAACTGCAACATTGTCGTGAAATGACAGCTAAGAAGGGTAATGAAAAGGCTAAAAGTGCAGTGGAATCAACCAGGAATTCTAACTTTTCAAGGTCAATATCCAGACGATCATCTCAAAGAGAAGAGAGGAAGAGGCAAATTGCAGATACTTCAAGTGGGTTTGGTGCATCACTTTTAATAACCTGTAACTTGCCTTTAGAAATTGTCAAAGTTACTCCTTTGATGCAGAGGTTGATGGGAAAGATGGTGTTTCTTTACCAGGGAGCAATGGAGTTGCAAGCCTGAGTATTAACAAGATGATGGGCTTAAGGAAGTCAACAAAACTTGTCAAACAGCCTTCCTGTGCACCTGATGATGTACACGAAAAAATAGAGGTTGGTATCCAGCACAAGCTTCTGTATTTTCTTTGACCTTTTTGGTTGGGCTGTTCAATGTTTATATGACTAGGTTTTAAGATCATAGTGGAGCTTTCTGCTGACTTGTCATTTCATCTCAGATGTTTCCTTATGAAGAATTTATGAAGATTTTTGATTGTGAGGTTATTAGCTTATCACCTAGAGGACTTCTAAATTGTGGGAACAGGTACTGCAATCATTACCTTTATCTGTATATATTACTTTATTTGATAAAATCAAATCAGAGGAATAGAAAATATGACAATAACTCAACAACCACACCAATGAGTATATTCTTTGTAAACTTTTGGATAAATACTAATAGAGCCTTGCAAGTGGATCGATTTGTTGAATCTATTCCTTAAATAGTGTAATGTGGATTTAGCCCCTCAGCTTTGAGAGGGCTGAAATAAACCGTACAATTTAGACATCAACAAAAACACGTTTTTATTCTTCTGACCCTTGCGATATGGACTTCCTAGGGTGAGGTCCTTATGGAGGGTATCTTTGAAAGGAAAAGGATTAATTACTAGAAAGTTTATCATGGAGTGACACTTAAAAACATTTGAAATTAAAAGCTTAATTTTAATGTTGACAGTTAATATTGGAAAATGCCTACATTCACTAGTCCAAGAAGCGTTTCGGGACCAAAAGTTGGATATAAAGAAAATGGAAGCCAGAAAACTGCCAAAGCCATACTTGATTCAAAATGAATAGTTGAATGTCAAAATTCAATACTAAAATAGTTTAAGGTTTGACTTGAACAAAATCAAGATTCTTTGCTTTGTAGGTATGTTGGCCTGGGCCTAATCTTTTTTAACGCGAGCCGCAAGTAGAATAGCATTGTAGCTACTGTTGTCTCTATTGAATTTATCATTCTGTGATTTGATTCTCTTTCTTTTAATTCTAGGCATTGAAATTTAATTCAAATGTTATTATAGTTAAATTGGGTAGAAACTTGATGTAGGACACAAAAGAGTATGCTAACTATTTGTTAACGTTCATATAATTAAAAAGTCTGGGCTTCTGAAATTTTTCTTTTTTTTTTCTTTTTGTGTTTGCTGGAACTTAGAATTTGGAGCTGGAATTTTTAAATAGGGGAATGGAAAAAAAAGGATAGGTTTTTTGTAAAAAGAACTCGGAATAACTCTTAGGGTTTGAAGCAAACAAAACGATTGTTATCATACTGATAGGATATGGGATCACTCTTAACTCTAAGAGCCAGTTTAAGAGAAAGAAACCTTCACATTTTCAGATGAAAATATTGGACTTTGTTAATAATCAACAACTTCCCGTAAAATAAACTATAATTCCACTTCAACTATCCTAGTTGAAACTAAACTTTAACTCACCCTAATAGGTATTAAATTTCTAACTTTAAAAGACTCTAAATCTATTCTAGTTAACTTTTTTATGAAAACCAAGAAGGAATCTACTAAGACTTCCTAGTAAAGAAAAACATCTAACTAGTACTCTCTCCATAAAAGCCGCTTTTTATGTACTAATGTGATTGATATTTTATTAATCATTTAAAAATGGAATTTCAGTTTGTGAAACAAGTTTGCCTATTTTCAATTTTAAGATTTTGGCGTTGTGTTTCCAGATGTAAAAGAAATCATTCATTTTCACATGCTATCTTGTACCATCTTCATTGATCAAAATTTTCTTTCTTGCAGTTGCTATGCTAATGCTGTCCTTCAGTGCTTGACATGCACAAAGCCTCTGCTCATCTTCTTGCTTCGTAGATCACATTCGCAAAACTGTATTTACGTTTGGTGGCACTTTTTTAACTATTACATTTTGTCGTATGCATATCTAAACTCCTTTCTGTTACATGAATTCTAGGTTTAAGAAAGGAATGGTGTCTTGTGTGTGAACTGGAGCAACATGCTATGATGCTTAGAGAATGTGGGGGACCTCTATCTCCTAGTAGGATCCTACTGCATATGCAAAATAGTAATTGCCAAATAGGTGATGGCAGTCAGGAAGATGCACATGAATTCTTGAGGTTTGTAGAGATGAGGGGTCCATGTTTCCTCTCTACTGTTCATGTATTTCTTTGTAGGGACTATCCCAACTACTAAAAATTTTCTTCGTCATTTCCTAAGCTGTTTCTGTCCAGGCTTTTTGTTGCATCACTGCAATCTATCTGCTTGGAGGGTCTGGTTGGTGAAAATATGGTGGATCTGAGATTACAAGAAACAACTTTTGTACAACACACTTTTGGTGGGCGTCTTAGATCAAAGGTTGTACTTCCTAGTGTCAATTGAACATTTTATCATTGGTTAACTTCAAATTCATTAAGCACTGTTCTATTAACTACGATAATCATGGCCTTCTCTATCTTCGTTCTCTTTGGCAACTAGGTAAAATGCATGAGATGCCATCATGAGTCGGAACGATTTGAAAATATTATGGACCTTACACTTGAAATATTTGGTTTGGTTGAGTCACTAGAGGATGCACTAACTCAGTTTACAAGAGCTGAAGAGTTGGATGGTGAGAATATGTACAGATGTGGAAGGTCTGATAACTTATCTCATCATATAGATGTTGGTATACTGCATTTAAAATTTCATGTTGGAGACTGAAGTAAAAGCAACTAATTTTAGAATTTTCCTTTTTAAAAAGGTGTTCTGCATATGTCCGGGCCAGAAAGCAGTTGAGCATACATGAGGCTCCAAATATTCTGACAATTGTTTTGAAGAGGTTTCAGGTACAACTTGCGTGCTTTCCTAGGATGGCTTCCTTCATCTGACTTGCTTTTTGGCTCCTTATAACTTTGGATATAATTCTACTATATACTGTTGAATAAAAGGAAACAAACTTGGCTTTGTGATGCAGATAAACTAAGTAGACGCTAGAATGCAACTTTTAGTTCCTGATGCCTTCAGCTCCACCTATATATTATAATAGTTTGGGGATTTCTACACTATTGTCGTGTATCCATTTTTGTTTGACATTTTCCTTTGTGATTGTGAGTTTTCACGTTGCTGTTCTTCTTTCTTTACCAGGAAGGAAAATATGGGAAAATAAATAAATGTATTTCCTTTCCTGAAAATTTGGATATGGTCCCATTTATGACTGGAACAGGAGACGTTCCTCCCCCATACATGCTCTACGGTGTAGTGGTTCATTTGGATACACTGAACGCATCATTTTCTGGGCATTATGTAGCATATGTGAAAGATTTACAAGGCAGCTGGTTCAGAATAGATGACTCTGAGGTTTGTCTATATCAGCAGGTCCTTTCTGATGGTTTGTTCTGAATGTAACTGCTGATTAAATTCATTTTCTTTTGCTTAATAATCTTAATAGAGGTAAAAGCCAACATTAAGTGGATTATACTTTTGATAGTTTATATTAAGCATATTTCATTATAGTGCTCTGTGCTTTTGACTTTAGCTTAGATAAGCATATTTGATTCTGAATTGTTTGTTACTTTTCCTGTCTGCTTTGCTCTTTGCAACCGTGTTTTCTATTTAAATGATTTGAGCTTTGAAAAATAGTTCTCTCTTTAGATATTGGGTCTCTTACCTAATAGTCTTATGCAATCAATAAAACCATATACTACTGCTCCTTTCTGATCAAGTGATTTTCACTGCTTGCTGTCAACCATCTTTTTATCCTAATGAAGAACTCTTGTAGTTAACTGGACTAGAGATGAGATGGCTTATAGGGTAGTAGAACTAGTCATGTAGAGCCTAATGTTTCTTCCTTAGGAATTAAACGTACCTATCTGGTTTCTTTTGGCTTTTTGGTAACAGTAGCCAAGCATATGTTTTTATTGCATTTTCTGGTGATGAGCAGACCTAGTTCTTACTCACTGATGGCATCAAGAACTACTTAAGCTGGGGTGGAGCAGGTGAAAGATAAATGATAAGCCAAGGAACATATAGAGTAGTTTCAAGTATCCACTTTACATTTTGGCCGATCACCAAATGAGAAAATATAAAGAAAAATGGCATATTTCTTAAATGGATTAATCCCGTGGGTTCATGATGGTTGAATATATACAAAATGCTTTCTGTGGGTATCAAGAACAATGTTTTGCGATGGGATATTGCTTGTGTAGTTATCTTGCTTTACCAACTTATTTCAATCCTATTTAATCTTTCAGTTTTGATCATCTTACTATTTTAAAGTTGTATATCAATGAAGTAATCAATCTTAATTTCTTCAAAAAGGTCTTATCTATGGTACCAATCTCATAACTTTTGTTATATTTGTAATAGTGAAAGGACTTAGAGAAGTTAATAATGTTACGAGACTGAATGTACAAATATGACATTCGAGGTTGATTAATAAAACTTTTTTTCTTTATAATGGAGGTGAAGGCCTTTAACGATTTTTTTCTTCACTACAAGGGATAAATTTTAAAAAATAGTAGAATAATTGAAATATGAAGTCAGCATAAGTAGGAAGACTGTAAAATCAGTTATCCTACTCAAAATGCTTCTTTTGGAATAGTCGCAAGATGTGATAACAAAGCTGACCACAACTGTAATATTGCAGCATAAATTGGGTTCCATAGTTTAAAACTTTGACCCTGACTCTATTCTTAAATTTTTTATGCCATAGAACAAATTTAAAACTTTTACGAAGATGCAGATATGCTCAGCAGTTCGATATCCCATTCAGAATATTCGCACCTCTCTTAAGCATGAAGAGAATGTGCCAATCCGTACATGCCCTTTTTCTATCGTGTTTTGACATGGCATTCAACTTATTGTTTATGGCATGTCAGTGCATTGAGTTTGCTTAACAAGGTTTGCTGCTACATTATAAATTTTGAAACCTGTTTGTTGAATAGGTTTATCCTGTCCCAGTAAACCACGTGATGTCAGAAGGAGCATATATATTATTCTACAAGAGGTAAGTTTTTAGGCAGAAATCTTCTTATGATTACTTCATAGCCTTAAATCTTTCAAAAATAAATTCCTTATAGAATTTCGCTTCCATTCTTGGAGATCTATTTGCTCATGACTAGGTGTTCTACTTGACACCTATGCTTACGTTAATGCTTCTGGATTAGGTCTAGTCCTCGCCCTCCAGGAACTTTTTGTGAGAAAGTTTCCCGCCAACAACTTCAATTATTTGCAAGAAATTTTTCATCAAGAACTCAGAAGCTTTCTGGACAAGGACAAACAAAATATCACAGCCACCTTGTTGGCCCACAGCAAATGGTGAATCTCAAACCACAAAACAGAGCAGGCATGACAAGCCATTCCCATGATTTCAGCAGAGCAGCTAACAGGAATATTGCGGAGATGGAGTTCTCTGATGCTACTAGTGATTGGTCACTTTTTACCAGCTCTGATGAGGCTTCTTTCACGACCGAGAGCACCAGAGACTCATTCAGTACTTTGGATTATGCTGATACACTTTCCTCTATCTTCAATAATCTATATACACCAGAATCCTCATCTCCTGATGCTGTTTGCCTTAGAAACTTCTCAAACAGTAGGCCAGAGACTAACTTCTTCTTGGAGGAGAGAGGCTATGTTTTTGACTCCAGCCTCTCGAAGCAATGTCAAAATAATATATGTAGGAAGGTTACTAATTCTTTAAGTGAATATCCTTGTCAAACTTACGGGTCTGTCAAATGTGGGAGTAATGTGGCATGCAATCTTGATCGGAGCTCAAGCCACTGTAAACTCATCCCATGATAGACTAAATGAATCATGTAGTTAGAAGCTGAGCCCCAACTGCCATTTTTGTTTAAAATAATTTACAAATTGGGGTATGCGGGTCGTAACTCCAGAACTATTGTTAACATTTGTAATTATTTACCATAAGTGTAAAGTTCCCGCATTCAATTGAGGTGCATGTCTTTCTTGCCAGTATTGGTAGTGGAAAGCTCAATGCTTGACTTGTTGAGGTGACATTCAAGAAGATAGATGTTGTTTGTTAGCCGTTTTTTCAATATCTTTTCTGTTTGAATTAGTTTCAGTAAATGGTAGTATGAGTTGAGCTCCGATGGGACAAGTTTATTCATTTGTTCATCAAGGTGTACTGTGTTTCAGCAACATTCTGCTAATCAATTCTTATGAAGTGCAGGTATTATTCTCATTACTAACTAGAGAAGAAACACAGGGAAGTTGCATTGAGCTTGTTATGATTTAGTAGAAAAATGTTGGGGCCTTGTAAGATTTTCCATCAGAACAAAACATGGTAAGTGGAGTCTGAAGTGCTAACACAGCAGACCACCATAGTGTACTTCCTGATATTATGATTTCATCATTGTCCTGAAAAAGGCACCCTTTTGTCAAATGTAGAAATTGGTGTCATTTCCACGGCTTTTGCCGATTGCAGCGGCGTTCATCGCTTTCAAAATCTTTGTAATTTCTGTCTTTCGATTAGTACTGTTCTCCCCTTGAATTTAGGGAATTGACCTAAAAGGAAGGCTCAAAGTGGTTTATGTAAAGTTCATGCGCAAGATATGGAAGAAAACAAGGTCCATTGACTCAGATAATCAAATCAATCAAGGTCGATATGCTTTATGGATGAGGCGTCAATCTGCAGTTGTTTGTGGAAGGATTAAGATGATATCACAACTACCAGTAGCAAATGAGAAACAGAAATTCCATATAATCCATCATGCAGATCCAGGAAGTTCGTGATGGTTACAAGAATACAGTAATTCCAGGCAAGCGCTCCCATTAAAAACATCGATCAAGAACCAAAAGGTATGTGCAACTTTGTCTGCTTCGGTAAACTCAAAAGTGCTCTCTACCCTCATGATGGTAGAAGATATACGCATTGCTTTAGAGATAATTTTAACATCTTTTGTAGTCCAGAATTAATCCGGTATTATTGAAAATATAGAGAATCTGTACGAACGGTCTCCAATTATAAGTAAGCTCTACTTAGTGGTTGCTTTTGAAGCAAAAGATACATTGTTTTGAGTGATTACTGTTTCCTTGACTACAAGACTATTAAATAGATAAAAAAATTAGGATTCCTTCTGTCTAGATTTAAGATTACTCAGCCCGCACGGGTTGCCTCAGTGGTTCTCTCACAAGGTAAGTTGGTCCAAGGTCCTAGGTTCGACTCTCGGCAACGGGAGGAATGGACCGCTCTGTGAGGGGACTGCTGGGGATCAGACCGTGATGCACTCCCCCGTCGGTGGTCGGGCCCGCGACCGGGGGCCCTTGGGGTTGGGGCTTAACCTTTTGGTCCAAGATTACTTAGGGACACATCATCCTTGTAACAACAAAATAGATAAAAAAATTAAAAAATCATGGAGAGTACTCTTTTAGTGTAGATCTCTATTTCTTAATGTATTCTATTATGTTGGAATGGAGATCTCTTTCCTCACTGAAGGTGCCTATAAAGTGTGCACTTTTTTTGTTCTCTCTCCTATGGTTGCTAACCCTAAGTTGAAACTTGAAAAGTTAAAAGAAAAATACAAATAACTCTCCAAACTTTTAATTTTCCATGTATAAGACCGTGTGCTCCAACTCTAATCTCAGAATGGAACACACCTAAAGTGATATAGATGAAACACAAAACAATACTAAGAGAAATTACTAAGGCAAGCACCTAGGATTTTTCTATTGTATAGTTTTAGTGAGTCCAAGTGATGATCCCTTGGGACTGTAACTACTACTACTAATTATTATTATTTTATTTAATCTAACAAAAGGAGTGACTAAATTAGAGAAAAAATATATACAAAACTAAAATAATGAATAAGAAATAATTAAGCCAATATATATGAATTAAACAACCAATGAATAAATAAGATTTAGGTGAAGAATTCTTATAGAACCTTTCTTATGCTTAAATTAATAATGATTTAATGATTAAATCTAGTTACTTGGATTGATAATAATTCCAATGTTATTTCTCAAGACATACAAAACCTATCCTTAATTTGATAAACATAAGTTTTCTCAAATAAAATACCTTAAGACTCATTAACTTGCTTCATAAATTCCCATAAGAGGTTTGACCTTACCTTAGGATATTTGGCCCTGTTTTGCATTCAGTTGATTCTATCAGCTGTGAGCTGATAGCTAATTCTATTAGCTGATTTGACCAGCGGATTACATTAACTGTTTGTGAGAGATGTTTGGTAAAATTAGTTGTTTAGTATTAGTTGTTTATATGTAAAATGACTTATGAGGACATGAATTTTAAAAAAATTATAAG
>JANIPN010000005.1:41785899-41799871 GCA_027478595.1 Erythroxylum anguifugum
TCTAATAATATACATGTTTCCCATACATCTCTATGTATATGTATATTACTTACAAAAGAATCTTGGTACCTTATGACCAGATATATAATGCTCATACAGATAAAACCAAACTCTTTTGTTTTATTAATAATAAATATTTTTATTACAAAACTGTAACTGAAAAAGATAAAGTTACACGTAAATACACTTGCTTTTCAGGGCATTATATTTACATAACTCCAACAGTACATATACTTAATCAGCCCCCTTGTGTCGCTATACAACTGGATGTTCCTCAAAAAGTTTGGTTAGGGAATAATATTTCCTATGATCATTTGTGAGTCTTTGGTTGTAAAGCCTTTGTTCACATTCCCAAGGATGAGAGGTCGAAGCTCGATGTCAAGTCACGGCAATGTGTGTTCATTGGATATGGTGAAGATAATCTTGGATATCGGTTTTATGATCTAGTTCATAAGAAGCTGATTAGGAGCCGAGATGTTGTATTTGTTGAAAATGAGACCATTGAAGACATTGATAAGGTCCCAAAATTTGATGATGATTCAACTGATTTTGATGCAGTTCCTCCAATAATGGTACCTAGACAAGTTGGAGATGAGGCTCAAAATGATCAGCAGAATCAACCACCAATACCAGAGGTTTCTTCTACCCTAGTAAGGAGATCTTCTAGAGTACAACAACCCTCTATAAGATACTCCACAGATGATTATGTCTTCTTGACTGATTTAAGCCATGCAAGATGAAATGAAATCCTTGCATGATAATAAGACCTTTGAAGTAGTTAAGCTACCTAAAGGCAAAAGAACTTTGAAAAATAGGTGGGTGTATCGGGTCAAACATGAGGAACATAACCCACATCCACGATACAAAGCAAGGTTGGTGGTTAAAGGTTTCAACCAATAGAAAGTAGTAGATTATGATGAAATTTTCTCACCAGTGGTGAAGATGACATCCATCCGAACAGTACTGGGTATAGCAGCAAGCCTTAATCTTGAAATAGAGCAGATGAATGTAAAAACAACCTTTCTTCATGGTGATTTAAAGGAAGAGATTTACATGGAGCAGTCAAAGGGTTTCAAGGTTAAAGGAAAAGAGGACTATGTTTGTAGACTAAAGAAAAATCTGTATGGCTTGAAAGAGGCGCCAAGATAGTGGTATAAGAAGTTCGAATTAGTTATAAGGGAGCAGAACTATAAGAAGACAGCTTCTAATCACTGCGTGTTCTACCGAAAATTCTTTGGTGATGATTTTATCATTCTCCTACTTTATGTAGATGACATGTTGATTGTTGGCAGGAATGCTTCTCGAATTGATGACTTAAAGAAGCAATTGAATAAATCTTTCTCTATGAAATATTTAGGTCCTGCAAAGCAAATACTTGGCATGAAGATTGTCCGCAACAAAATTGCAAAGACGTTGTGGTTGACGCAAGAGAAGTATATTGAAAAGATACTTCAAAGATTCAAGATGGATAAAGCTAAAGTGGTTAGTTCTCCTCTTGCTAATCACTTTAATCTTAGTAAAGATCAATGTCCTTCTACTGATGAAGAGAAGATAGTGATGGAATGAGTTCTATATGCTTCAGCTATTGGGAGTTTAATGTATGCCATGATATGTACGCGACCAGACATTGCTCACGCAGTTAGCGTTGTTAGTTGTTTTCTTTCCAATCCAGGAAAGGAACATTAGGCTGCAGTGAAGTGAATTTTCAGATATCTTCGGGGCACTTCCAAATTTTGTTTATGTTTCGGAACTACCAAGCCTATATTAGTTGGATACACGGATGCTGACATGGCTGGTGATAAAGATTCTTGAAAGCCTACCTCGAGCTATTTGATTGCTTTTTCAGGGGAGCAGTATCCTGGCAGTCAAAACTATAAAAGTGCATTACATTATCTACTACAGAAGCTGAGTTTATTGCTGCAACGGAAGCTTGTAAAGAAATGTTATGGATGAAGGATTTTCTCCAGGAACTTGATTTTCATCAAAATAAATATGAGTTATTCTGTGATAGTCAGAGTGCTCTTCATCTTGCCAATAACTCTTCCTTTCATTCGCAATTCAAATATATCGATAAAAAGTATCATTGGATTCGGGATGCACTGGAACAAAGTTTGTTACAACTTGAGAAAATTCATACCGAATATAATGTATCAGATATGCTTACAAAAGTTGCTCCAAGAGAAAAGTTTGAATTTTGTCGATCAACCGCGGGGATGTCAAGACCTCCCATATGAGCACGAGGGGGAGAATTGTTGAGATTCCCGCTCAAATGGGAATTAAGTATTATTATAAAAAAAAAAGAAGAAGCCAAATACAACTTTTTCATGGAAAGATACATGGCCATAACAAAGGTCACGTAGTCATACTTGGCCACATGAGTTCTTGCTTGTTAAGGAATTCATGGAGGACCATGAATTGAGGCGGCATGCATGGTGAGGCGGTACTTTTCTCTCTCTATATATATGTTGTACTTTTCTCTCTCTATATATATGTTTGCTACAATATATTCAGGGTGTGTGTGTCAAGCCACAATTTTTGGTATAAAAATTGTGAGGAATATTTTGAGAGGGTTAGCCACAAAATTGTGTTCAATTTTGTGAGAAGTGTGTCACACATAGGATTAGTGTGAACATTGTTGTATTGCCCAATATTTTCAGTGGAAGTTTTTATTCCTTTATACCCTTTATAAATTCATTATTTTCTTTTTGATAATTTTTCCTCCTATTACGTTTGCACAAAGAGGGAGATTTGCTCCTGTTATTCCACTGTGATATTTAATATCGCTTATATCTCCCTTCACATACACGATCAAGCCAAAAGATATATGGAAAATGAATTTACACCAATAATAGGCAGAAGAAATATTTAGGAAGCTAAGTATATCCAAAGTGGATATTAATTGCTTGATTACAAGCCACTTGAGAAAGGAGAACTTTGGGAGTATCCTTTGGTTTTAGATTAAATCAGCCTATGCTTGCCTCTATCCTTGAGATCTAAAAATCTCCTTATAATAGCAATTGGTGAACTGCCCTAAAAGATGTTTCAGCCATTGATAGGAGTCTTGGAAGTGGGGGTTTAGGTTAGAGGAGGGACTAAGTGAAGGACACAAGCCTATAACCCGAATCAATAATTCACTAACATTGATGATAACCTTAATTCTGGAATTATCAAGGAATGGTTGTAGGAAGTCTGGGGTAGTATCTGACATGTGGAGAGGACCTAAACTACTCTAATTATCATGCCATAAGGAGACTTTACCACTGTTGCCAATCTTGCAATTAATTGCATTAACTAGGGCATCTTGCAAATAGAATGTTGAAGATTTAATTTTCTTTTTTTTTTTGGTGAGCTTTAATTTTCATTTTTGATAAACTTATTCTTAAGTAAAAAGCATGGATCCGTATGAATCAAAACGTCGCATCAGATGTTAAAATTCTCCAAAGTGTCTTTGCTAGCATTGTTTTGCTAAAGAGCTTGAGTGGTAGGTTCATTAAGCCTCCTTCATCTTTAGGCTAACGGACTTCCTCCCATTTCACCTTTACCTTAAGTTTTATACCATAGGAACCTGAGTCATCTTTTCTATAGCCTTAATTAGTCCTTTTGAAAGGAAAAAAGAAAAAATGAGAGAACCAAAAGTTATGTAACAAATTGAGAACAAAATTTATCACCTCTAATTTTATTGCATCACCAATTGCTGTGCCTTTTTTTGAATCTTGTCTAAAAAGAGTGTGCAATCTTTTTAAGGAAATCTCCTGGTTGAAATTGGAAGACCCAGGTAGGTAAAAGGAAGCTTTTAAGTTGAAGACTAGTTTTATTAGCATTAGCTGACTTTTCTATATATTGATTAAAATGCTTGAAAATTTCTTTAAAATGTGTAGTAAGGTCATGAGTGAGCATAAGGATTTATCATCAACCTTTCAAACAGGAGCAAATCATTATTATGAAATTTAAGGTTTGCATCCAATCTGATATAGAGCTTAGTCTTGCGAATGCTTTCATGCAAAGTATAAACAAGTATCTACAAAGGACCCCCTTGTCTCAGTTCTTTAAAAAAATATTTATTGGCTCACCATTGAAAAGACGACCATATGAGGTTGTTACTATGTATTGTTCAATTCAAGCGATGAACATTTTAGAAAATTTAAATGCCTTTAACACGTGAATGATGAAACTCTATTTTATAAAATCAGAAGTTGTTTTAAAAATTCACCGCAATAACACAATTCACACTTGAATTTTTCTTCCTATAATATTTGAATATCTCTTGAGCAAATAAGATGTTATCTCAAGGTGATTGTACTTTTAATGGATTTTGCTTATTCTCTCTCGATTGAACATTGTTCATTTCTCATTCTTCACCACTAGTCTTTTTGGCATTTGCTTCCTTAACTTCCTACTCTCTTTACTATCACTGCCATACTCTATCCTTTTACAACTTCATCATTTTCTTTTCTCCTCTTCTGCATTCTGTCACCTTTCTCTTCAGGTTACTTCAACATTCAACATTCTTCCTCTTCTTCTTCACTACACCAAGATCTCCTCCTACATCGTCCTATCGTATTTCTTTCCTTTCACTTCTGCACTCTCCCAACAGTCCATAACTTAAAACCTATGGACACTTCTCGTTTCCCACCTTTGAGCTTGAATTATTCTAAGGCTCCAGTTGAAGAACATCCAGGTTCCGCTTTACTAACACTCCATCTTTGGACCATAATATTCCTCCTATTTGCAAAACCTAGAATCAAGTGGTTAGAGATGGTAGACCTAAGCTGAAACTGATGTACTGTCCTCCTAGTGAGAGACATCTAAGCAGAGAATAATGTCACCCCTAAAGGAAATTCTGAAGGCTGGAGCAGATAGATGGAAGCTACTTTGCCTGGTTTTTTCCTTGATAAAAGGATTGCATTTCCAATTATGAAGCAGTGGGCTTTCAACAATTGGAAGCAACATGGTTTGATTGATGTTCTTGTGAACAATGATGATGTTTTTTTATTCAAATTTACAAGCTCAGAGGAAGTAAAATCAGTAGTTTAGGTCAGACCTTAGCAAGTCCACAATAAGACTTTATTACTACAGTTAGGGATACCTGGTCTCAATTTGGAGTAAATTAAGCATGACAACATCCCAATTCGGATCTGTTTACATGAGGTTCCTCTTGAATATTGGACCATTAGTGGCCTTAGCCATCTTGCAAGCCATATTAGGAGGCCAATTTCCCTGGATCAGTCAACAGTAGAGACCAAACACATTAACTATGCAAGAATATGCATCTTAGTCACTTCACTAATAGATCCACCAGATGTTGTACCGTTTATAAGACTGAATGAAGATTTGGAACCTATTGAGGAACAATTAAAAATCACATATGCCTGGAGACTTCAAGTTGGCAAGAAGCAAATATGGAGACCAACAGGGCAAGAAAGGTAACCGTGAGGAACCGATGGAGATGAATACTGAGCAGAATGAAGAGGTTGTAATAAACCTTCCTGATGCAATAGACAACAAAATAAGGAAGAAATGTACTAATGTACAAGAAGTTAATAAGAGATGGAAAATTCAAACATGTCTACAAAGGAGACTCCAGACACTCTAGAGAATAACTCAAATGAGATTCCTGGTAAGCAAAAACAATAAGTGAAAAATCATCAGGATTTTGAAACTGTTGTTAGAAGAAGATCCACAAAAAGACAGTGATAGAAAAGAAATAGACTCTCCCTAAGGAAGGTTATCACGTGAACATTCTAACTTGGAAATGTTAGGAAAATGCCCCTAACAAGAAGTTGATGATCAAGAATATAATTATACAGAATTAAGCGTCTATTGCTGCTATTTTGGAAACTATATTGGGAAAGGAGAATTACAACTTACTAAGCTACTTTCCATCTCATTGGCAGATTATCACTAATCATAGTTGTCATACCAATGGAAGGGTGGTTGTCATATACGATTCTAATGTGCTAACAATATGTTCATCATTTATTTCAGATCAGATAATCCATCTCCAAGTCTCCATGGGGACCCTTAATCAATATCTCTTCATTTCTTTTATGTATGCTCACAATAGTGCACAGAGAGATGTTTCTTGTGGAATCAAATCAAAGATATGGCTGCTTTAATCAACATTCCTTGGATGCTATCTGCGACTTCAACTTCATTTTGAAAATGGAAGAAGCAGAAAGCCTGAGAGCAGTATGTAGTCTTTGCACTGTCCTTGGTAAATGCTTTGATAAGGCTCAACTCACTGACATTCCCTCAGGTGGAAGTTACTTCAGTGACTTGATGAATAGACCCTCAAAGGCTCAATCCTCTAAGCTTTCTTTTACAGATTTTGCAAGACACCATTTCACCTCAGGAAGTTGAACTCTTATGAAAACCTGTCACTATATAGCAAATAAAAAACACATTGAACTCTCTTCATCCCCACAAGGCCCCTAGTCCAGATGGATTCAATGTTAACTTCTTCAACAAGACTTGATCCCTCACAGGTAATCTAGTTTTTGAGGTTGTTTTGGAATTTTTAAAAAATGCTTCTCTTCTCAAAGAAATCAACAAGACTTACACTTGTTCCTAATAATGGTGCGACACATTTCTTTTTGTCATAGAGGCTCTTCATAAGATTCTTCTAGGGATTATTGAAAGAACCAACGGTTCCAAATACCACTCAAAATACAGGAAACTTGAACATACCAATCTTTGTTTTGCAGATGATCTTATTCGGAATCCAAAGCAGATGTAACCTCTACATCAACCCTAATGAAAGCTCTAAAGATCTTTCATAAATTAACCTGCTCTAAAAGTAGCATCTATCTTTCTAGAAGTGCTGCTAACAAATACCAATTCTTTCTACCATCACAGGTTTCAATCAACAAGATCTCCCAATGAAATATCTTGGCATCCCAATTTCTTTCCATAGGTTGAGCACAAGATATTTCACTTGCCTCTTTGACAAAATCAATTCCAAAATTTCCTCTTAGAGCTTCAAGCATCTTTCAACAGCTGGAAGAGCACAACTCATTACCTCAACTTTGAATTCAATTAGCATATACTGGGCTGCCCATCTAGCTAGTGTTGAGAGATCCTATAGAAGCAAGATGAAATGGAGTGAGGTCTACACTCTTAGAAATCAAGGAGGCTTTGGCATTTGCTCCCTCAAAGTCATGAATATTAATCCTACTCACAAAGAGGCTTTGGAGACTCATGACTAATAAACAATCCTTTTGGTGTAAGTGGATTCACACCTATTTCATCAAAAACAGAAGCATCTGGGCCTTCATCCACTATCCCTCATCCACTTTAAAAGTTATTATGAAATTGAGAGATAGATTGAAGGCTAATTTCATTGCTCTAGTAGGGAATGTGGAATCCATCAACTTATGGTATGACAATTGGTTATCTTTGGGTCACTTCATTTATGTGAATGAAGTTCAACCTTTAAGACTATTATTCGTTCAAACAAGGATATCTTCCATCAGTCATCACTTTCCAGATCCCTTATAAATGAGATATCTCAGACTTTCGTACATTTGGAAATGTTCCAATGATGGCAAGTTCACCAACTTGTCCTGCAGAAAGCTTATTTTCAGTAATCTTCCTCCTTTGCCTAGGACCAAAGTAGTGTGATATAGCTATCTTACCCCTTGATCCTCCATCACTTTTTGGCTTGCAATGGAGGACAAGTTGCCAACTGTTGACAAAATTGCTAAATTCTTTAACCTTTATCGATTGGTGTTCACTTTGCCGAAAGGCTGAAGAAAATGTTAAACCTAAGAAGATGCTTGATTGCTGAGGAATTAATCAACTTGAGTAGCATTAAAGCTTGGTACTCAACTAACAAATGTTCTAACAAATCTGCACAAAGGTGCTTGTGGTTGGTTCTCTCATTTATAGTCACAACAACTTGGGATAAGAGAAATATGTAAATATTTCATGACAAGAGCCTTTCTAATGAACAGTTCTACAGTCAACTCATACAATACATTAGACTCCAAATCAACATGCACAAGCAAAGATTCCAGGATGAGCAATATCTCCTTTCCTTTTGAAATGTCCAGTTTCCTGTTATTTTAAGTTTGTATTTTTACTTGTACATCTGCTATGCCTTTTAAGGCTTAATGCAATTCTTCTTTTTCAAGGAAAAAAAACAGATGTTATCTCCTATACAAACTACTAAGAAATCAACCATATATCTAAAAATAACAGATCTAAGAAACCACAATCATAATTTCATTTTCTTCGCATTCCCCACGCCTATATGAATAGATATACCTTAGGCTACTTTTCAAAAGTTAAAAACCACAAAATTTCAGTTAATTCATTCTCCAGTAAACCACAACTTCATAGACCGTGTTGGTGAAATAACTTCCTTTTATGCCCTAGAAGAATAAAACAAAATATACGTGTTGGCCAAGCTTTTGAGTTACTTTAGACCTTGATATAATATGCAAATATACATAGTAATTCCTATAATCTTCTATATCCATCAATTTGATTAATAAAACTTCATTTAGACATTACGCGACCCTTTCTATAATTATTATTATATAACTGGTTGGTTTAATAGAAAATTGATGAAATCAAAAGAATTTCTATTAAATTTAAAAACACACAAACACAAAAACTTGAGCCTCTTAAGTTGTTGTCTTAGTAACCTATGTAATTAGAACCTGGAATTGCAATTCGAACTATGAAATTTTGGTTTCATTAGTTATCGCACGAAATCAAAATTTCAATTGCTCGCTCAATTCCACACAATTATTTATTTATAGAATTATGATCCTCAAGATATGACGAAAATTTGACGTTATAATTGCGAATTAGAAATGAAAGTAGGATTACAATTTTATAATGCAAACACAACCATGGAACGAGCAGAACCTGATTGGCAACGAGCTTGTTTCATAAAGAAAACAGAAATTCACATATATGTCTACACCATATAAATGCATGACTTAATATAAGGTCGTAGTGATCATCTATAGCAGACTCCCGAGAGGATTGTGAAAAACAAAACAAGAAACAAGAAACATATCACGTTCATCTATTTGTCAATTAAAATAACTTACAGATGTAGAAAACCAATCCGATAACATAAACCACAGTACAATGAAGAAGTTGTGGAAACCAGCACTCAAAACACATTCATGTTACAAAATGACAACTCAAACCACCAAACCATCCAATAAATCAATCTTCCAAAGCATAAAACATTCAGAATTAGCTGCATACTTGTGATTGTAGAAAGAAAAGCAGCCTAGTTCTCTGGAATTTTATCCTTTAAATACTTTAAAACTGCTTTAGTTCCTTTGTCTAAAATTGTCCTCCGGATGCTGTGGAAAAAATAAAAGCAATTACTGTTAAGCAAATTAAATTCTCAAGAGACATTGCAGGCAGAGGGGGCTTATTATCCTTGTCTTTTAGAATGTATGTTCAGAATTTAACTCAATAAAATAATGTCTCAACCAAGAGCATGCTGATAGATTTACTTTACAAAACAAACTCAATCAAGAGACAATTCCCATGAATTGCAAAAATGAGAGACTTATGAAGTCCGAATATAAAGTAAAAATAAAGGGGTTCCAGCATGGATACCTTCTTAAAGGGTTTCCATCAAGCTTTAAAGCCTGCAGACTGGGTTCAAGCATACCCTGAAAAGTACGTCTTATAATACTATCGAATCAAGGGGAAAGAACTTATTTCTCAAAAAATTGGATAACAGATCAGAAGACATGGTTAATAATGAGAAAGGTGTGCCAAGTGACAATGAAAAGGGACGAAGTGCTAAGGACATAAGCTGCAATAAGAAAATCCCAGAAAATAAACTGTTCATACAAGGTTTTAATAGAGCCTTATTTTTGCAAGGTGATAAAACATTGTGTTATTTTCTTGATCAGATTTCCGCTCTTTAGTTCTGATCCCTTTTCTTTTGTGCTCTGCCTTTTTTCTTGTGGGTGGGTTTGGAGAGATGCATGGTGCAAGGCAGCAGAATATTCCACAGGTAACAAAACCAATGAATTAGACAAAGAGAAAACAAAGATGAGACTGTCACCAGTTCTACAGGAAGTGCTGAAATATTATTGTCAGACAGGTCAAGCTCTGTTAGAGAAGTAAGATTCTTCAGTCCCTGGTAAAAGAAATAAATTGCATATTCAAGGACTTGGCTGCAATGAAATACCATAACTTGAATTTTCTTTTTTTTTTCCCAATATGCATCAATTGAAACTTTACCCATTAAGAATGTAAGTGAGGCAGATTAACACCTAATCTACAGAAATAAGGCCAGTCATAAGGCCTTTCAAGTTTTTATAATAAATGTTAAAACTATAAACTTTAACAACTTAGCATTAAGTCTCATTTAAACCAAACATAACAGTAAATATTCAAACCATAGTGTGATGTGGCATAGATTGGAAGTTATTAGTCATCTAATGTGACATGCAAACTTTAATACTCAAATCACTAAATTAACAAGAATTAGCACTGATTTGTAGAAATTCAATAAGCTTTACGACACCATATGCATATAAGGAGATGAATAACAATAATGCCATTTTGTATATTAATGAGCAAAATAAAATATTTATCTCTGCACCAATTTAGCAGTTAGTGCTTTTAATCTTGTTTACGAATATCAAACAAATAGTTTACCCCTGGTATTGACTGAAGGGAATTTTGACTCAAGTCAAGGATCTGCAATTGTTGTAAATCAAATATATCAGTTGGAACTTCATGCAGTTGATTGCGTCTGCAAGTTAACAGACAAAAAGAAACAATCATTAAATTGGAACATGCAAATGGCATACCGAAAGCATGTTTTTTACCATTATATATTCCATTACGACAGACCTAAGATAAAGCTCCAGCAAGTGTGATAGGCTGGAAAATGCCAGATGTTGAGATAATGAAGCTGGATTCCCACTAAGATCGAGAATCTGAAGCATAGGAACTGTTTGAAATCCATCGTGCGGAATCTACAGGACAAATAACAGGCAGCCAATGATGACAGCAAGCACAATTAGGTAAAACACAGGAGCAGATACCATGAATTCATCTCAAGGCATTTAACAATTTAAGCTCCATCACTATGTAATGATAGAGCCCCGAGGCCATTAGTTTATAGTAGGCGTAAGAAGAAGTTGGCGAATTCTAGCAACACGTGAGTTAGTTACAATTGAGTGACAGGTGTCATCTAATCATTGGGGTAGGATGAATTATATAAGGAGGGGAATATTTTGTATGGGGGTATGCATGAATTTCTGGATTGTTGAGTGTGTTTGGGAGGTACAGCCCCTCATATAGGCTGACTATCATTTCAGTGTATTCGTTATTTGCTACTGAATATCAATATACATACAGAATCGATGAGATTGTTTTGATCCATCAGATTCTTTCATACACATTATATTGTCATTTTTAGTGGAGTTCTATCATGTAACCAATTTAGTTCTGTTTGATGCATGAAAAAGTACTAAGGGGGTGCTTGATTAGTTGGTACAATGAAAAAGTACCAAGAGGAGCAAATTGTGGTACAATGTTTCTTAGCAGGGTTGAGTTCCGAATATGACGTGGCACACACACAGTTGTTAACTTGTGAGATGCTACCTTCTTTTATGGAAGTATATGCCCGTTTGCTTCAACTTTGTAAAGACAGAGATGTGACTTCTGATATAGTGACCAATAACTCAGCGGCATTAATGACCAATGTTTCAAATAATAATCGCGATGGCAACGATGGGAACAATAATGGCTCTGTTACTGGGAACAGTAGCACCCCTCGCACCTATAATTATTGTGGAGTCGAAGGATATATCAAGAAGAATTGTTGGAAACTGCACGGTAAGCCTCCCAAATACTCGGGTAAGAATAATAACAGAAAATTTGCAAATGTTACTTAGGATGGCATCCTACCCCTTCCTCAGTCATCCTCGCCTTCTATCATGATTTCAGCGGATGAGTATGCCCATTTAACCAATGCCTATCAACAAATTTCGGCCACTCATGATTTGCAAAAGCCATCCCATGCGACATTAGCTTTGGCTAATACAAGTAACCCTGTTGCCTGTCTCTTCACCTCATCTCATAGTTGGGTTATTGACTCAGGTGCTACTGATCATATGACTGACAACACAAGTATTCTCTCTTATTTCAAATCTACTACTAATTTACCTCGAGTTACTTTAGCCAATGGATCTACCGCTTCTGTAACTGGGCGTGGGACAGAAAACCCAACAAATTATCCCCTATTATCCTCTATTTTATGTTTATCACAATTCCCTTTTAAGCTATTATCTGTTAGCCAACTCACCAAAAGTCTCAACTGTTGTGTTGATTTCTATCCCAATTATTGTCTTTTTCAAGATCTTAGGATGAAGCAAGTTATTGGTAGGGGCGTCTGGTGAATGGCCTGTATGTTCTTAATTCAACTTTTGAGATAGTACCTTGATCGATTGCTTGCACAAGCTCATCTTCCCTTTTGCAACTTCATTGTCATTTTGGTCATCCGTCTATAACAGTTTTACAAAAGTTATGTCCTAGTCTTAAACAAGAATCTGTTTTGGAGTGTGAAGCTTGTTAATTTGCTAAACATCATAGAGTTTCCTATTCTTCTGGACTAAATAAACGAGTTGAGTCTTCCATTTTCTTGGTGCATACTAATCTAAGAAGCACGGACACGGAAAAATGGAGCCGTGTCCGCACGTGTCCGACAACACGGACCCACACACAGAGTGCATATATATGCTCTATGTTTTTTGAGAGGGGCTTATAAAGTACAAAATATGTATAAACTATCAAGATATTGGAAGTCTTGAAACACATCAATCAATATATATCATATTATGAATTCTGAATTTTGTTCTTAATTCTAAATTTTATAATATATACATATATATATATATATGTCGTGTCCGGGCCTACCAAATTTTAGAAGTTGGTGTGTCCACGTGTCCGTGTCCGTGTCCGTGACCGTGACCGTGTTGCGTGTCGCGTGTCCATGCTTCTTAGATACTAATGTATGGGGTCCTTGTCCTATTCCATCCAAATCTGGTTTTCGTTATTTTGTGACATTTATTAACGATTATTCTCGAGTTACTTGGCTTTATCCTATGAAATCTCGATCAGAATTGTTTACTATATTTTGTGCCTTTCATGCTGAAATTAAGACTCAATTCAACAAATACATTTGTGTTTTGTGAAGCGATAATGCTAAAGAATATGTTTCCTACACTTTTCAATCTTCTCTCTTTCAGCATGGTATTATTCATCAGTCATTATGTATTGTTACCCCTCAACAAAATGGTGTAGCAGAGCTAAAGAACCGTCACTTGTTAGAAGTTGCCAAGGCACTAATGTTCCATATGCAGGTCCAAAAAGTTTTCTAGGCCGATGCAATTTCTACTACTTGTTTCCTAATTAACCGAATACCTTCTTTTGTTCTTGACGATCAGATTCCATATTCCCTTCTCTTTCCCTCATATACATTGTTCCCTCTTGCTCCTCGAATTTTTGGGTATACTTGCTTTGTTCAAGATATGCAACCTCAGGTCTCGAAATTGGATCCCAAATCACTCAAGTGTGTCTTTCTGGGATATTCTCGTGCTCAAAAAGGATATCGTCGTTGTTACTATTTGGTCTCTGCTGATGTTACCTTTTTCAAGAATACCCCCTTCTTTGGTTCTCCTGTGCCTACTTCGCAATCTAGCGATTCAAGGGGCGATTTTCTTATTTATACTGTCACTAAACAGGTAGTTTCTCCTCCCTCTCGACCTGTTATTCATCAGGTTTATTCTCAACGTGAACAGCAGTCTATTGGGGCACCTCCCATCGGTCAAGATATGGACCCGACCCATTCTGCTTCATCTCCATATTCCTCACCACTACCTGATGCTAGCCTTTATCTTCCTATTGCTCTTTGTAAAGGTAAACACGCATGTACTTACCCTGTTTCTTCTTTTGTATCGTATCATGCTCTATCTCC
>JANIPN010000005.1:41799971-41810665 GCA_027478595.1 Erythroxylum anguifugum
TCCGCCTGTTTATCTCCTTAGCTGCCACTTACAATTGGGCACTTCACCAACTTGATGTGAAGAATGCTTTCTTACATGGGGATTTATCTGAAGAGGTTTACATGGAGCAACCACCTCGATTTGTTGCTCAGGGGGTCGAGGAAAGTGTGCAAATTACGGAAGTCTCTGTATGGCTTGAAACAATCTCCTCGTGCCTGGTTTTGACGATTCAATACTATAATGATTGAGTTTGACTTGCGAAGAAGTCCATATGATCGCTCAGTGTTCTTTGCATCATCTAGTTCTGGGTGCATTTTATTGGTTGTATATGTGGACGATATAGTGATCACCGGATGTGATGAAGTAAGGATCAACAGGTTGAAAGCATTCCTTGGGACTCATTTTCAGACAAAGGATTTAGGACCATTGAAGTACGTCTTAGGAATTGAAGTTTCTCGCAATCATAAAGGGATCTATCTATCTCAAAGAAAATATTGTCTATGATGCTGGTTTTATTGAGGCAAAGACATATGATGCGCCTATGATACCAAATGTGAAGTTAAAAGTTTGAAGAGGGAGACTTGCTTGGGAATCCTAAAAAATATGGGAAATTTGTGGAAAAATTGAACTATCTTACTATCACTCATCTTGATATTGCCTTTCCAGTAAGTTTTGTAAGTCAATTCATGTCATCTCCTAGAACCTCACATTGAGATGTTGTTATTCATATTTTGAGATATCTAAAAGGTGCCCCAGGACGTGGCATCTTATATCAAAATTATGGTCACCACACTATAGAAGGATTCACAGATGTTGACTATGCAGGAACCTATGTTTTTGTTGGAGGCAATCTTGTTTCTTGCAAGAGTAAGAAACAAAGTGTTGTATCCCGATCAAGTGCAAAATCCAAATATAGGGCTATGGCGCAAACTATCTATGAACTCATATGGTTACGTCATTTACTTGGTGAGATTGGGTTTGCTCAATCTAAACCAATGAACTTATAGTGTAACAATGAAGCAGCAATCTATATTGCAAATAATCCTGTGTTTCATGAGAGAACCAAACATATAGAAGTCGGTTGTCATTTTACCAGGGAAAAGCTAGAAGATGGATCAATCTCAACTCAACACAACATGTCAGAACAGGAAGCCAATTACTTGATGTGTTCACCAAAGCATTACCGGGGAATCAGGTTAATTATATTTATAACAAGCTGGGCATGATCAATATCTATGCTCCAACTTGAGGCGGAGTGTTACAGAATATAGCAGTTACGTAATTATAGGGATTATATAGTTGATATTTATAGGGATTTAGCATGATTATAGGGATTATTTTCCAAGTTTAAACCTATGTATTATTGTATAAATACCTGTAGTATTATTCTAAGTTTAATATCGAAAACTTATTCTTCTCAGTAAGTAATAGAAGTCATATCCATTTCGATTTCTCACTATATTTATGATAATTCCTATTACTATTCCCCCAAGTGAACCAAACACACCCTAAAAGTCACACAAACACAGACTTAACATTCAACTAATAGAAATGGTCCCAAACTTTTCGCTGCACTGTTGGTCTAGTGAAAATAAATAACTTACAAATATTTATAGACCAAACTCATGTTCCAATACATAAAAGTTCTAGATAAATGGCATCATTGCTATGTGCAACCAGTATCTTCAAATGGGGTAATGACTAATTTAGTCCTAAAACTTCCAAAATATTTCAATAAAAACCTAAAATTTTAGTTCACATCACTTTCAAGATTTTTCATATCCGTATTAAAACAAGCCCCAGAAAGTTTGCAAAGATGAAAAAATCCAAAAAAAAAAGTTTCCAATTATTCATTTGAGCCTATAAAAGTAGACATTAATAGATTAAATTAGTAAGATATTTATTCAATATGTGTAATCTAATCAAGAAAATGGCTTATAAGATAAAACTATCTTTGAATCTCAACTGTGACCTTTTGTGAAGGTTTAGAACTTAACTAGAAACGGAAGAAAAAAACAAGTATAGAAGTCAGTTGAAAATGTGTAAAATTTTGGAGTGTGTACTATAGTTATCCTTAAAATACAAAACAGATCACTTTTTTTACCTGACTAAGTGCATTATTGTCCAGCTTTAAGCACAAAAGATTAGGTAATGACTTCAGAACTGCACCAGGCCATTCTCTAATTTTGTTCCTTGATAAATTCAGAGTCTGCACATTTGGATTGGTATTCATATCCACATCAGTTACTAAGTTTTCATGCTATTTAAATCAATATCAAGCTAGTCCCCATATAGAAACAATATTAAAAAGAAAAGGTTTGCCTCTCAGGTGTTAGCAAAGTAAGCACTCATATGGTAAAATGAATCACAAAAATAAATCTCATAATACCATATATCACATGCATCAACCATCAGATGATCCAATAGTGACAAGCAACTCAATCCAAAATTTGTGAAGATTCCAATTACAGATTTTAGAATGATATTACAACCATTTTTCAACCTCACCAACAGCTTAAACTTTTGGGTTGAATAGTTTCTTAACATGGTATCAGAACTTTATAAGACTATATAGGAATGCAATCATAATCAACATATTAGTAAGATGAGCTGGCGTGGAGGGAAAAGTAGCCAAAGGAGTTGAGGAGCTGTTGTAATTAGTTACAAGTCTGTTATGATTCTAACAGAATAGATTCTAATGTAACATATTAGATTCTAGTACTTCCCAACTCATTCAGCATGAGCTACTTGTATAAATACATTATACCACTATTCATCATCAAATACACTTTTCAACAGATTCTTCTTCTTTCTTCTATAGACTAAGGGCCCCTAATTCAAGCCACGTTGCTACATGTTATGATAGGTGTGATTTATTGTATTTGCCCAAACTATAACTGAGGGGGTTATGTTATCATTTCCTAAACATTGTCCAGTAGATTAAAACTTTTGGGTTGAATGGTTTCTTTACACAAGACAGTTTTAATTGCCATATGTTTTATTACATAGTGTAAAATTGGAAAACGTATTCCCAGATAATCATTCAAATTTTTAGGGCAAGACAAAATGCTTCCAATTTCAATTTAATTTGATGAGAAGACGTTCACATGAAACTTGCGTTAAAAAAACAAAGTGCTATATTCACTTAAATACCTATCAAAACCTTGCTTTTACCTGGAGAGAAGCACAAAAGGAAAGTTTTTCTGGCAGCTCTTGGATGGAATTGCCAGAAAGATCAACTTTGACGATTTCACCTGATTCCCATACTTCTGATGGGACCACATCCATACCCAAGCCTTCCAAAGAAAGTACCTGAAAGCAAAAGTTGTGTTGGTTGTGAGGGGTTAGGGTATGATCAAACAACATCACAATAATCTAAAACTTAAGTATGAACAGATTTCACAATAAAATATCTTAGTGATGGCCCAAGACATAGAATCACATTTTCATTTGTTCATGCAAGGATTAAGGCTTGCCTAGTCAGCAAAGAGGAATACTTCCATGTTATTACCCAAAGGCAAAGCGGTGGGATGGTGAAGTTCAGGTTGGTTCTAGGGATAAGGGAGGGGGAGAGCTACCCCACATTAAGCACTAAAATGTCGGACTAGTGGATCCAATATAGAAACAAGAAAGAAAATTTAATGTCAAGGAAAGGGCTATCCTTCATAAACAATGGAATACATGCACTTGTAAGCATTTTCTTGCAAGTACTTCTATAGAAGTTCGTGAAAACTTCACATTTGAAAACTGTCATAATCAACCTAATTTCAGCCTATCAAATTGAACATTAGATAATGTATATGGATTAAAATTCAAGTACAGAATTAGACAATATTTCTACCAAATGCTTTTCATGCTTTCACCTAAGTTTCAATTTTTGTTCCACCTTAGGTGTTGCCACCTACTTTGCTTAAAGTTCATCAAATATGTAGTGAAAACGTTAACAGCTTGCTGATTATATTTAAAATGACAATAATAAGGGATAAAACCCTTTATGCAAGTTCAGATGGCTTATGATGCACAACAGTTTAGCCAAGTTCAATGTCATTACCATGCTCCTCAAACTAGATAGAACTCTAAAAGAGAGAAGGAATTAGGTGATAGGATTAATTGGTCAACTAAGACCATTACTATTTATTTTGGATATAAATTACAAATAGTTCAGAAGAATCTTAAATTTGATTCATATCGGAGATACCTTAGAACCAATAGACATTCGGCTTGCCTTTGAAATTACTTCCTCCTTTGCAGGAGTTATAGCTTCAGTATCTATTTCAGAAATATGGTTTCTGTTACTAAGGTTTTCATAAGTAAAGAAAATTAATCATGAGTATTTGGAGCCTAGAAACAATAAACAAATTAAGCAAGAATATAGCAAAATAAAATCAACCGATAATGAAAATAACAGTTGTTGTGTAGGCTAGAAATACTTAATTACCTTCACCTTCACCTTCAGGTAACCTACTTCGAAGATACTTCAGTAAAGCAGGTGTAGGACCAGAAACCAATGAACTGTTAGAGGAAAACCACCATTACTTAGTTTAAGTTACAAAAAGATAAAGACTTCACAAAAAATCAATAACATGCTCCCACCTTCTAAGAGTTCGCAATGGGTTTCCCATAAGCAAAACTTTTCGTAAAGTAGTCATCTTACCTGCAAAATGGATACTGATGATCTGAATATCATAATGAAGCTAAACATTCCACAACTTTTGTTCTTTTGAGTGTCTGAACAAGTGACAAGAAAGCAAAGATTAAAAACATGATATTGAATGTCTGAGTTTCATGTATATGTACTTGAATTGCAAACAAAGAGGAAAAAGACTTTGATCATATTTATCTTATGAAGAAAACTGAACATGACAATGTGCTGAGAAGTTAAAAGAAAAAGACTGAAACAATATAAAGCCAATGTTTTGTTATCGCGGAACAATTATTAATTTCAAATGGCACCTAAGAAGATGCAGATGATAACGAATCTGCACCTCCTTTTCAGATATTGACTAACAAGAAATATAGACTGAACTGGTTTGAAATCCAGATTGATCAACATTATACATGTTTACCTGAAAGCTATGAGCAACAAGAAATTTTGAGGAATTGTATCACATCCATAAATCTAGATTCAACTAGTCCATATTAAACATTAGCAGCCTACGGCCTACCAACTCACCAATCTCAGAAGGCAATCCGGTCAATGAATTATTTGAAAGGTCAAGGACAGAAAGATGTAATTTGCATGCATCCACAGGAAAGTCCTTCAGCTGCAGGTTTATGAAGTTGTACAATAATAACTTGAAAGTGTTAGATGATGGATAACGTGAAATTTTCATCAACTGAATTTAGTCACATGAAACTCCTGTACTAAAGCTTCAAGAGAGAATTAGATGAGAGCAAACTGGTTCTTAATTTTGAAGAGATTATTTTGTGATTTCAACCTGTAAATTTGGACTAAATTACAATTTATCCAATGTGGTAATTCTTAGCATCCTACAATATCAACGTTACAGCACATACTTCAAGTAATAATGACATGCCAGTTCGGTTTTAAAGTTGGAATGCATCTATTTTTTCAAGATCTCCACCAATGTAAACAAAATGTAGCATGTACTTCCAATTAAGCTCTTCAATTGACTATTTCAACCAATCTTTAAGTAATTGCACAATAAAACAGATCACAAGTCTTCCATTTAAGTTAAAGAACCTGACAAACTCAGTATATGGGAGACTTCCTATAAAAGTGAAGTTGATTTCAAGCTTTGGTATTAGAAAGAATACAATAGAATTTCTCAACAGCTAAACTCAGAAAGAAAGCTTTTTTCATGGCAAGCTAATCATGAACTTAAGATAGGATAACTAGCAACCTGGTTAGAGTGCAGATCTAATGTCCTTAAGGAAGAAAGGACGCCAATTTCAATAGGTAAAGAAGACAACATATTATTCCTGAAAAGTTTTGGTCACCAAAGGCAAATGAATGTCAAAACAGAAAAGTAGCAACAGTTAATTTTATAGTTTATGATGTAAATAAGGAAGTGCATATTACCCCATGTAAAATTCAACAAGAGCACAACAATCCTTTATCGATGATGGCAGAGACGAGATTCCTGCGAATCCAAAATGACAGTTTGTTAGGAGATTTATAGAAAACAGGTCTCTATTACATATGAATAGCAATGTTGAGTGCTCCATCAGTGAATGGACTCACTATTCTGATGAAGGTCAAAACGGATGAGTTGTGAAAGGTCTCCAATGTTATCTGGAATACCAGTCATCAAGTTCTTTGCTGTTCAGATTACAACAATATAGAATGTAAGTTTTCTATGCACGTAAATTCTTTGGAATTAGATAACAGAGCTATCCAAGAATGAACTCAATGGCTATTGAATAAAATTACATGCATTAAGTTCTCTAAGCATTCTCCATGATGCCGCTAGCTTTCCGGATAGACATGTTAGCTTGTTTCCCTGGCATAGATCACAAAAGTCATTAACATTAGGCCTTAAAGGCGTAGAGTTCCAAACAAATCAAAGAAGTGGAAAGACAAAATACTTCCTATACCTCCACATCCACTTTTGTCAGCTTTGAACATTGTGATAGATCTTCAGGCAAGTAAGAGATAGAGTTGTTTGATGCCTGCGGGGGAAGTAACACAAGGAACATATTATGCCTGTGGGAAAAGTAACACAAGGAACATATTGAAGTTTATGGCAAGAAGACAGAGTAAACAAACTTTAGGATGTTAAGAAAAGTGCCATTAAGAAATGAATTTGACACTGATATTCCCTTAGCAAAATCATGTTGAAAACATAGTTCAAAAACAAGATCAAAATTTCAATTATGGAATTTGAAGATGAAGCAGACTAACTATCTACTCAGTTATCATGCATATATTAGCTATCTAAATTTTCTAGTAGTTGGTTTACGTGGTATACAAGGAGCAAAAACCTTCTTTTCATTTTCCTTGGTACTTTTGTTATGGGTAGGGGGAAGATGGCACTAAACTCTGTACACTCTCTAGATGTTCCATTTCCATTCAATGTACAAAGCATGCTCCAATTCTGAGTTATCTGCATTAAGTAGATGAAATATGCCTGATGCAAAATAAAAGAGTAGATTTTATTAACTGGACAGAATCTTGATTAAGGACATTGATGTAATCATTCAAGGTGCACAAAATTGACTGTCAAAATGTAGTTTATAATAGTAGGGAGATCACATTGTACATACACCACTTGGGCCTAAAATTTACAGTTATTTCCCAAGGTAAGCCATTACCTTCAATTCAGACAAATCCAAACATTTCCCTAGTGAACTTGGAAGTTCCTTGAGCTGATTACTTGAGCAATCAAGCCTAGTATTAATAAGGAAAATTCATGAACCAAGTCAATCAAAGCTGAAGATAAAAGAAAATTTCGACCCTAATAGATTGATAGCTGAAATAGCACAAAAGAAGTTGAGTTAGTTAAATTCACTAAAGTTACTCAAGGCACCATCAAGGCTAAAAGTAAAGTAAAACAACTACATTGAGATAAATGAATCAGTGTTATAGAGTAGCTATGATCAGAATAACCAATTGAACTGATTAATATTTCGTGTTTGTATAACAAATTACCGAATAACCAATTGAAACTCATTTACAAGGATTTTTAAAAGTTTAAGGTATCCAGTCATTGAAGTGTTGCCTTGGTTAAACATAGCATTGCAAATTGCAAATGTATTCAGTTCACCGAATTAGTAAATGACGGAGCCTACTTGACAAGAGAAGCTGCTGATCCAATCTCCTCAGGTATTTCTTCTATCAAGTTAAACGACACATCCAACGATTTCAGAATTGAAAGCCTGTCAAGTAGGAAAAAGAAGAAGAAGAAGAAAGAGAGTCCATAATCAAATAAAAACAAAAGACTTATTTCCAGGAAAACCGAAATTTACAGACAGATGTAAAAGAATCGATATAATCTCACTCTCCAATCGCGGCGGGGATGTTAGAGAGTCGATTGTTACTAAGATTCAGAACAGTGAGCTGAGATAAATTCCTGATCTCTTCCTTCAAAACTTGAATGTTATTATGAGCCAAAATCAACTTTTGAAGCTCCACAGCCTACACAACACAAAAACGCTAAGCACAAAAAAGGACAAACAAACATACAAAAACTGGCGAAGAGAGTTAGTTACCTCCCACCAATTCTCACCCTCTCCGACAGCATCCAAGCTCCGGTAAACCTCATCCGGAACCTCTCTGAAATTGAGAAAACGAAAACATATTCCAAATGAGAAAGCAAATGTGAATGCGACGCAGAGACGGTGAACAGCGAAGAGAACCTGAGAGAGCGGTTAGAAAGATTTAGCGAACCGGAGGCTCTCGCAGCTTTTAGCAACCGATCCATGCTCTACTTTATATCCTTCTTCTCCGACATGTAAATCAGTTTTCCGACATGAATCACTTTTCTTCTGCTTAGATCTAAAACAACTTCAACTCTATCACTCGAGTTACTTGCGCAGAAAAAGAGTTTAACTAAAAACTCAATTTGTTAATTCACCTTTTAATTAAATTTTAATTTAATAATTTTATTTTTAAAAACATAATTAAATTAAGTCATAAAAGTTTTTGTTTTTTTTTCATCAAAGGAAGCGGGGTGTACACCCAAAATAAAAGAACTACAAGGAAGTGACACGGGGGACAGCCACCCCAACCACATCAGCAAACAATAGCGAGGAGAGTCCGACTACAGGCTCACCAAGCCAATGAACACCAATAGGAAGACGATAACTATAATTGGTTAACTAATCGGCACAACGATTGCCTTCCCTAAAAATGTGTCGCACCCGCACAGCCCAATTGCGTGAAAGCATCTCGCAAATGGCGGAAATCAAAGAAGTAACATCCCGCTGATCCGCACATGTGAGTCTGGAAACTACAAATGCTGAATCAATGGTCAAATCCACCCGGGAATAGCCGTGAAACCAGGCAAGTGTGAGGCCATGATAGACAGCCCAAAGTTCCGCTTGCCAGGACGAACAACAGCCCAAATTGGCTCCAAATCCAACCAGCCAACAGCCACCAGCATCCCGGATAAGACCACTGACAGTCGCCTGATCAGAATGCCCTTTGGAGGAGGAGTCCGTACTCAGATTAACCCATCCTTCACTCGGCTTCGGCCAATAGAAGTATGAGTATCAGGACATCTTGTAAATTACAAGAGAAACAAACTAAACACAAGTTGACAATTCAATCATAGTTGAGAATTAAAGTTTACAAATAAAACTACGCTCTCCGATATGAGCAGAAGCAATCCCTTGGGTGTATGAATACTAACACGTCCTTATACTCCGCATTAGAAGAGACTAAACTACTGGTGAGAGAGGAAGTTGTCATGGAAAATTTGACTGTTCCTCTCATCCCACAAACTAATAACAAGAAAGGATAAAAAGATGCCGAAACATCATTTAGCAGTCTTATTGTGAAATCTCATATCAGTGTACAAGCCCTTAATTTGGTTTAATTTCTCCACAACTTCAATAATCAAGCATCTTTGCAACAAAGCTTTCCAAATGTTCATCACATAGTTGTTAGTTTATGCCCTTACAGTCAATCAATTGGATGTAAATTAATGTATGACATTATATTTTAATTATTGAAAAGACGTTATTTATCTTTGTGTATTAATTTCATTAATATTTTTAATATTAAAGATAAAACCCTTGGAATAATTACTGTGTAGTTAAAATTATGATGAGATCATAATTATGATATTCAATTTACACTTATATGTTATTCCTAAATATTCCTAGTTGTAGTTTCATTAAGACTGGATATTGTTGAAACGATGAAACTAGCACACGTTATATTTCTTTCTTATGAAGAAAGCAATTGATCTTATAAATTAAAGTATAGAGATACTTAAACTAATATGTGGGTGATTATTAGAAAATAAGTCACTGAACTGACCCGATTATGAGAATTCCAAATAGAATATTATTTATGTGTCTATGGATTATCTCATAATGATGGTTATATAATTAATCCTCATATTTGAGATTACCAATGTATCTAGTATAGGAATTACTGTGTTTTGATGCTACTTATGAATCGTCCTAGGATAGTTCAGTCTGTAGTAATTGGATACAGTATGAACCATATGTAGATAGTTGAGAACATCAATATAGGATTCGTCACTCTAAAGTAATTAGAGAGAATATTCTGTTGTCCTTGATTAGTAATGATTTATGGAATTATCTAGCCAGAGTGAATTGATATTTGAAAAGGAATTTTCAAATTTCAATTAGAAATCAATTATTAATTAGCAAGAACGAACATAATTGGATGACAAGAGCAGACATTATATCCATACTCTGTCCAATTAAAATATTTAATGACGAAATGATTAAATTATACAGTATGATCATGCATGGACAGGTTAAGTCAATCACTTTGTTATTCCTGATATTTGAGTAATCATGACATATTGCTAGACGTCAATCATGATATATGATTATGAATTATTTAATTGGAGAATTAAAGATAAAATAAAAGGAGTTTTAATTTATCTAATTCTGATTGTGAATTGGAATTATAATTTATAATCATTGCCAATTTATTAGGAACCTAATGGGTCACACATCAAAGAATAATTTGTGAAAGAAAAATCAATTTAATTAAGTTGGACTTAATTATGAAATTTGAGAAACTTTGGGAATCAAATATGAGATATTTTATT
>JANIPN010000005.1:41813794-41824839 GCA_027478595.1 Erythroxylum anguifugum
GCCAAAATGTCAAAGAGACAGAACATAAATCGGACTAAATTTGCTCAAAATGCTAACCCCAAATTTGGGGCGTTACAGATCGTTCTTGAACGAAAAGTATCCGTAGTATCTTGTCTACTTCTAGACCTCATGTGAAAGAAATCATCCAGAGTTTCAGATTAGAATAGTGTGGTCTCAGATCTACCACTGTAGGACAATATGTGAAGCTTGAAATTCTTAAAGAATTCATTTCTTTATGGAATGAGCAAAATCATACACATCTTCATATTGGAGCTATACGTCTTGTTCTTACACTTCATGGAAGAAAGGGAATACCTGCTATAGCCAGGATATCTCTTCTATATACTGCCTACATAACGTAACAAAATGCTTTTTTTGGTACTTTGTTGACAAAGCTCAACAACGGAAGTGTCATCTTAACCATAGCACTTGATTTCAACATCAGGTTGGATGATCCTACCTTATCTAAACGTCTGCAAGTTCAGATCCAAATCACTGGAGCAGATCAAGATGCTACAACCATCATGGCTACTTTACATCACCAAATGATCTATCATCAACAAAATCATGTTTTGGACCTTAACTTTCCGAATTCCACTTCAGATGCTCTATACATGGTCGCTAATCGTTCCAATGATCGGACTACTATCATTCAAATCCCGAAGCAACTACCAGCACAGGAGCTTGAAAAGTTGATGCCTACTGAATGGATCACCAACTACTAAAGGGTGTTCTACGCATCATCAACACTCTTTTCATACGACAACTTCTCCGATTCTGAAGACATTGAGAGATGGAACTGTTAAGTCCATCTATGCATGGCCCAATGAAGATCCATCTAGACCTTCAACATCTTGGGCAATCCTTATGATCCAGCCCGTATTTTCACATATAGAAGGTAAATCTGGTCCTCTTATTCATTACCTCAAATCTAATGGAGATCCGGTCTATGTCAGTCATCATCGTGGACATTTTGTATAGGATATTGACCCATCCATGTGCGAACCCGAACCCGACTGTGAAGTCTATCTCAATCCTAAGTCAGATAGTGATGATGATGATGAAAGATATGCAAGAAGGAGAAGGAAGAAGAAAGGCCAAAACCTCGTTGTATGCCTTCTCTTCATTATCATCCACACAGAGATGATCCAGATTCAGATGATTCCAGCACTTTTCTATGTCTACAAATCAAAAGATCCAGACCTAGATCTCTTCGAGAAATGCTGATGTCATTTACATGTCAAACAAAGCCAGTAATTCCTGTTATGACTCCTACTCTTATACACTGTATGATGGCAAAACCATACAAGGAAGACTTTCCTTCATTAACCAGGAGTACTGATGAATCAACGAGAGTTGTCTATAACCCTTATATTCGAGCCACAGGAATCACCTCATAAGGCACACTCGTATCTAATCCTTCTAACGAAGTTCTCAATTGGAAAACATCAAATGTAGTAGCACAAAATAAAGTTCTAAGAAGAATTGATTATAAGCCGGATGGAATTAGTCAACAAAAATATTGTTACTCATCACAACGTCGATGTATCAGTCGTACAAAGTTCAGATTCAACGCCTTCATGTTGAACTCAAATACTACATCTTTACCCATTATATGGGGCCTGACTTCGACGCTAAAGTTTTGAGATATAAAAGATATAAGGAATTATGCAACAAATGAAAGCTGATATGCATTCTGTACAGTCAAAGACAATATATGACTCATCATCTTCATTATTCCCAAATATCAGCCAATATATCTGTCTCCTATGTATCAAAAGTATCCATAAGAAGTTGACTATTCAAAAGTATTCAAGTTCAATTATCCTTTGATTAGGCAGTACATTCATCCTCAGACAACGCCAGAAAAACCTAAAAGGTCAAAATCAAAGCTAAAACCTGACAGAGTTCTTGATAAAAGAGCCATCATCTTCTTATACACCATTTGAACTAGTCAATCAGTGCAGTAAACCTTTACAGATTCATACATCTCCAACATCTCCACAGAAAGTTCAACCTTCCACCTCATCTCATGGGAAGGATAAAGCGCCAATGACAGAATTCCTTGCAACTCTTACCACTAAATCTCTTGTAGAAGATTTCATTTCTTAACTAGATAATACAGAGATTCATTCTGAAACCTCTGTTATAACATCTGAAGTTTCTGCAACACCATCTAAATCATAATCTGAACAGATCTCTGAATCGTCTACTGATTCTTCAGCCCAACTAGCTGACCTATCAAATTTATCCAATTTTCTGGTGACGATGCCTCAATCTACTAAAGTTGAACCTGAAATTAGTAAAGTAGAATCCACAAGTACTGAACCTATCAGACCTGAACCAACACCACAAGCAACACCAGCTCAACCAGCTGCACAAGCTACAACTAAGCCTATTTCAGGACCTTGGTTTACGTTTGATGATCTACCTCTAAAGAAATGGAGAGAAAGAATACATGAATTTGGTGCATTGATTAATCTTCAAATGACCATACCCAATCATCCATTGCCAGATATTTTGCCTGAATTCACATCTCATTTCGCCGGTACTTTGGAAGAATATATGGCAAAGTATATTTGAATACCAAATACTTCAGTACATTCAAGTCACTATAGCAGGAGCAATTCTTGGTTTAATCCATAAAGAATTTATTGGTGACTTTCAGCTTACTGACAAGCAGATCCGTCAAGAATACTTTGCAATGAAATGTTGTTCACTTGACAAGCGTGATATCCTGAAGCATTACCAACGAATGATGGAAAGGTACTTTCTCTTGAATGAATGGAATGGTGTTAATTTGCGATATACTTTTATCTCATCCTTTCCAGATCAACTGTAACCAGAACTACAAAGGATCATGGTTTCTCTACAACGTAATATGTCAACAATATCTCTTGGAGAAATCTACCAGCTTGCTCTAGCTTCTCTTGATAAGTTATGTGACCAACATACTTTGTTTAAGAATATCATTAAAAGTGGTCTAGTTCTCAAACAAACTTGCAAGAAGCCTTATCTTCAGATTAAATGCAAAGATACAAACACTTGTGAGTATCATATCAAGAAGAAAGCTCATCTTTCCTTACGTCTACCCTCGGAGGAAGTTCCACAGGAAGAAGGAAGGCTATAAGCCATTGAAGAAAGCTTATGAAAGGAAGAACGGCGAAAAAAAGAGAAGATTTGTTTGGTTCTTCAAGAAATACTTACATTGACAGAAGCCTACTCGATGTTTCCTCTGTGGACAACATGGACGCTTTGCACGTTCATGTCCTCACGCAACCAAGAAAGATGCTAAATTGTTGAAGCAGATGCAATCTATTCTGCCTATCCATTCCTCCAACAACTTTGAAGAATTGATTGAGGAGCAATCTCAACAAGATGAGGACACTAAGTTTGTTATTTCTATATCAACATCAGAAGACGAAGAATCCTCTATTTCCTCTGATTCTCAAGAGGATGATTCTCTTTACAAGCTACAGCAAACTTGCATGAAAGTAGATCGTACACCAATTCAACGACCTTATGTCCAGATCCAACTCTTTCAACAGGACAAATATGATAAGCCCAATAAAACTATCGGGTTTATGGATACTGGATCCAATCGTACGATCATGAAGCTCAATATCTTATCATCTGATGCATGGACTTCTCATGAAGAATATTTTATTGCTGCTAATGATAACTCTTTCAAGATTGGGTTAATCACTAAAAGAAGAATCGGAATTCGATTCTTTACTCAGTGTACAGTTTGGACTAAAGTTCTTAGAAGTAATCTACTTAGCCCAGACATTATGATTAGCAAGGATACATACAGTAAAGCCTCACCTTTGCAGATCTTACCCACAGGCCTTAGGTATCAATCACTATTCAGTCCATACACTGAAATCAAAAATGTATTTGAACTTACCCAAGTTCCTACACGTTATACTGCACTTCGAGATAAACCATTCGAATATGGTCCTGAATCTCATGCACAGTTTTCACCCATATCGTCTGTGAAAAATGCTGAGTTTTTCATAAGTATGCCTTTTAAGAAGAATGAGGATATCAAACCTACAAAAGCCACACATCCAGGGATGAACCTTAATGACCTAAAGCTCGCACTAAATGAGTGTGCAATCCTTTTAAAGCAAGGACTTATTGAGCCCATAAAGTCGAATTAGGCTTGCCAAGCAATCTATGTCAATAAATGTTCAAAGTAGAAACGTAGAAAAAAGATATTAGTCATTGACTATAAACTTCTAAATGTTTTCCTGCAAGATGACAAGTTTCCTTTACCAAATATCAGTAATCAGATACTATTTCTTAAAGAAGTTGTTATCTTATCAAAGTTTGATCTTAATGCAGGATTTTGGCAATTGGGTATTCACCCAACTGAGAGAAACAATACTACATTTTGCATTCTCAATGCATAATACCAATGGACTGTTATACCATTTGGGCTTAAAGTCGCCCCATCATTGTTTTAGAAATCCATCACCTAGATTTATCAGCCTATCCTCTACGGTGCACTGATCTACATTAATGATATCTTACTGTTCTCAAAGACCTATGAGGAACATCAGGCTTGCTGCAGAAATTCTTGGATATTACTAAATAGTATGGAATTATGCTTTCAGCTTCGAAAAGCTTCACTGGCACTACATAAATAGAGTTTCTGGGTATGCACTTCAAAGATGGATTCTACTAGCCTGATCCACATATTGAAAAAAGAGTTGTTACAATTTCCTGATGAATATCTCACTATCAAGCAGATATAACAATTCTTTGAAATTGTTAATTATATTCGAGATTTCATACCACACATGGCAGCTTATACTTCAAGCTTATCTAAGCTTCTGAAAAAGAATCTACCACCTTGAACTAATGAATAAACCAAGGCTGTCCAGCACTTGAAGCAAATATGTCAAAATCTTCCACCTTTAAAGATTCCTAACATTAAACAAATTAATGCTAATGGTGATATCTCATCTTTATCCAATTTACTCCGACAACATCCATTATAGCCTCTAAACATTTCAGATACTTTTCCTCACTATAAGTATCCTCTTTCTCTTCAAAGTATAGCCACAACTCCTTTCGTTTCTAAACATTTTTGTCAAAGTAGTATAGCTATTCAACCTCTCTTTGCTTTCACAAAGAAGTCTTTTCCTTCTACACCTAGTAGTCCTACTAATATGTCTAAAGTTGCCTCACTTGCTCGTATAAGTTTGTTTTATTATTTACATCAGTTTCTGAGTGAACATAACTCTTTTGGAAGTCTCACAATGTTCAATCTCAAAGCACCCTACCTTAATATGACTTTCCTCCAGGATACTCTTTCTGAAAACACCTTATGGTATCTTTAGGCACTCTCTACCCTTTATGCTTAGGATATCACTATATCTCCTCTGCAGCTTTATCAACATCTCTGTGACATAAATAATGGAAGTTCTTTGCTATAGACATTTCTGGAATGGTTCCAACCGTTAGACCAATGGAAGCAACAATGTTTTTTGATAATATCATAGCATCATCTATGGAAAGCTTCTGCTAGACGACAATCAACTCATTGCTACTTCATTCTCCATCGTCCATATCGAGAAACACATACTGGTGTTCTTTACACGGAACATTGTGTCTAATTTTATCACACATCATTATGCTGGCCACGACATCAGGACAATGTGCTGGAGGAAAGTCACATTAATGTAGGGTGCTTTGAGATTGAACAATGTGAGACTTCCAAAAGAGTTATGTTCACTTAGAAACTGATGCAAATAATAAAACAAACTCATATGAGCAAGTGAGGCAACTTCTGACACACTAGTAGGACTACTAGCTATAGAAGGAAGACTTCTTTGTGAAAGCAAAAAGAGGTTGACTAGCCATACTACTTTGACAAAAGTGTTTAGAAACGAAAGGAGTCGTGGCTATACTTTGAAGAGAAAGAAGATACTTATACTGAAGAAAAGTATCTGAAATGTCTGGAGGCCATGGTGGATGTTGTCAGCATAAATTGGATAAAGATGAGAGATCACCATTAGCATTAATTTGTCCAATGTTAGGAATCTTTAAAGGTGGAAGATTTTGACAGATCGGTTTTAAGTGCTGGATAGCCTTGGTTTGTTCCTTAGTCCAAGGTGGTAGATTCTTTTTCAGAAGCTTAAAAAAGCTTGAAGTATAAGCTGCCACATGTAATATGAAATATCAAATATAATTAACAATTCCAAGGAATTGTTATATCTTCTTAACAGTGAGATATTCATTAGGAAATTGTAACAACTCTTTAGCAATATATGGACTAGGCTAGTAAAATCCATCTTTGAAGTGCATACCTAGAAACTCTATTTCTGTTGTGCCAATGAAGCTTTTCGAAGCTGAAAGCATAATTTCATACGGTTTCGTAATATCCAAGAATTTTTGCAGTAGGCCTGATGTTCCTCATGGGTTTTTGAGAACAGTAAGATATCATTAATGCAGATCAGTGTACTGTAGAGGATAGGCTGATAAATCTTGGTCATGGATTTCTGAAACAGTGATGGGGCGACTTTAAGCCCAACTGGCATTACAGTCCATTGGTACTGTGTATTGAGAATGTAGAATGCAGTTTTGCATCTCTCAATTGCGTGAATACCCAATTGCCAAAATCCTGCCTTAAGATCAAACTTTGAGAAGATAACAACTACTTTAAGAAATAGCACCTAAATACTGATACTTGGTAAAGAAAACTTCTCATCTTGCAGGAAATATATTCAGAGGTTTATAGTCAATAACTAATCTCTTTTTTCCACGTTTTTATTCTGAACATTTATTGACATAGAATGCTTGGCAAGCCTAACTCGACTTTGAAGGCTCAATAAGTCCTTACTTCAAAAGGATTGCACACTCATCTAGTGCGAGCTTTAGGTCATTAGGGTTCATTCCTGGATGTGTGGCTTTTGTAGGGTTGATATCCTCGTTCTTCTTAAAAGGTAGACTTATGAAAAAGTCAGCATTTTTTCATAAAGGGTATGGGTGAGAAAATTGTGCATAAGATTCAGGACAATATTCCAACGGTTTATCTCAAAATGCAGTATAACGTGTAGGAACTTGGGTAAGTTCAAATATATTTTTGATTTCAGTGTAAGGGTTGAATAGTGTAGATACCTGAGGCCTGTGGGTAGGATATGCAAAGGTGAGGCTTTACTGTATGTATCCATACCAATCAGAATATCTGGGTTAGGTAGATTACTTCCAAGAACTTTAGTGCAAACTGTATACTGAGGAATGAATCGAATTCCGATTATTCTTTTAGTAATTAACCCAATCTTGAAAGAGTTACTATCAACAGCAGTAAAATATTCTTCATGAGAAGGTCATGCGTCAAATGATAAGATATTAGGCTTCATGATCGTACGACTAGATCCAGTATTCATAAATCTGATAGCTTTAATGGGCTTATCATATTTTTCCTATTGAAAGAGTTGGATCTGGATATAAGGTCATTGAATTGGTGTACGATCTACTTTCATGTAAGTGTGTTGTAGCATGTAGAGAGAATCATCCTCTTAAGAATAAGAGGAAATAGAGGATTCTTCGTCTTCTGATGTTGATATAGAAATAGCAAACTTGGTTTCCCCATCTTCTTGAGATTGCTCCTCAATCAATTCTTCAATGTTGTTGGAGGAATGGATAGGCATAATAGATTGCATCTGCGTCAACAACTTAACATCTTTCTTGGTTACGTGAGGATATGTACGTGCAAAGTATCTATGTTGTCCACAGAGGAAACATCAAGTAGGATTCTGTCGATGTAAAGATTTCTTGAAGAACCAAACAAATCTTCTCTTTTTTCCGCCGTTCTTCCCTTCATAAGCTTTCTTCAAAGGCTTATAGCCTTCCTTCTTCCTGTGGAACTTTCTATGAGGGTAAACTTGATGAAGATGAGCTTTCTTCTTGCTATGACACTCACAAGTATTTATATCTTTGCATTTAATCTGGAGATAAGGCTTCTTGCAAGCCTGTTTGAGAACTGGACCACCTTTAATGATATTCTTGAATAAGGTATATTGGTCATATAACTTATCAAGAGAAACTAGAGCAAGCTGGTAGATTTTTCTAAGAGATATTGTTGACATATCATATTGTAGAGAAACTATGGTCTTTTGTAGTTCTAGTTACAGTTGATCTGGAAGGGATAAGATAAAAATATATTGCAAATTAACATCATTCCATCCATTCGAGAGATAGTACCTTTCTGCCATTTGTTAGTAATGCTTCTGGATATCACGCTTGTCAAGTGAACAACATTTCATTGCAAAGTATTCTTGATGAATTTGCTCATCAATAAGCTGAAAGTGACCAATAAATTTTTTAGGATTAAACCAAGAAGTGCTCCCGTTGTAGTGACTTGAATGTACTGAAGTCTTTGATATTCAGATATACTTTTCCACCATTATAGCAAAGTACTAGTGAAAAAGATGTGAATTCAGACAAAATATCTAGCAAGGGATGATTGGGTCTGGTCATTTGAAGATCAATCCATGCACCAAATTCATGTATTATATCCCTCCATTTTTTTGGAGGTAGATCATCGAACGTAAACCAAGGTCCTGAAGTAGGCTTGGTTGTAGGTTGTGCAACTGGATGAGTTGGTGTTGCTTGTGGTGCTGGTTCAGGTTTGATAAGTTCAGTACTCGTGGATTCTACTTCACTAATTTCATGTTCAACTTCAGTATATTGAAGCATCGTCATCAGAACATTAGATAACTTTGATAGGTCAGCTAGTTGGGCTGAATAATCAGTAGATGGTTCAGAGATCTATTTAAATGATGATTTAGATGGTGTTGCAGAAACTTCAGATGTTGTAACAGAGGCTTTAGAACGAACTTCTGTATTATCTGATTGAGAAGTGAAATCATTTGCAAGAGATTTAGTGGTAAGAGTTGCAAGGAACTCTGTCATTGGCGCTTTGTCCTTCCCATGAGATGAAGTAGAAAGTTGAACTTTCGATGGAGATGTTGGAGGTGTATGAATCTGTAAAGGTTTACTCCACTGATTGACTGGTTCAAATGGTATATAAGAAGATGATGGCTCAAGAACCCTTGAATTCTCATAAACTCTTTTCTCAGTAACTCTGTCAGGTTTTAGCTTTGACTTTGACTTTTTAGGTTTTTTGGAGTTGTTTGAGGATGAATGTACTGTCTAATCAAAGGATAATTGAACTTGAATACTTTTGAATATTCAGCTTCATCTGAATACTTCTAATACATAGGAGACGGGTATATTGGTTAATGTATTTGGGAATAATGAAAAGGATGAGCCATATACTGTCTTGGACTGTGCAGAATGCATGTCAGCTTCCATTTGTTGCACAATTCCTTGTATCTTTTGTATCTCATGAACTTTAGCGTCAAAGCCAGGCCCTATATAATGGGTAGAGATGTAATATTTGAGTTTAGCATCAAGGCGCTAAATCTGAGCTTTGTACAACTAATACATCTGTTGCATTTGTTTAGAGACTGCATCAACTTTGTGATGAGTAGCAATATTTTGTTGGCTGATTCCATCAAGCTTAGAATTAATTCTTCTCATAATTTTGTTCTGTGCTACTGCGTTTGATGTTTTCCAGTTGAGAACTTCGTTAGAAGGATTAGTTACGAGTGTTCCTTGTGAAGTAATTCTTATGGCTCAGATATAAGGGTTATAGATAACCCTCGTAGATTCATCAATACTCCTGGATAAAGAAGGAAAGTCTTCCTCGTATAGCTTTTCCATTATACAAGGTATAGAAGTAAGGTCATAACAGAAGCTGCTAGCTTTATTTGACATGTAGATGACATCAGCATTTCTCGAAGAGATCTAGGTTTGGATCTTTCGATTTGTAGGCATCGAAAAGTGCTGGAATCATCTAGATCTGGATCATCTCTTTGTGGATGATACTCTTGAGAAGGCATACAACGAGGTTTTGGCTTTTTCTTCTTCCTTCTCCTTTTTTCATATTTTTCATCATCATCATCACTATCTAACTCAAGATTGAGACAAACTTCACAGTCGGGTTCGCACATGGATAAGTCAGCATCCTATACAAAATGTCCATAATGATGACTGATATAGACTAGATCTTCGTTGGATTTGAAGTAATAAACAAAAGGACCAGATTTACCTTCAATATGTGAAAATATGAGTTGGATCATAAGGATTGCCTCAACTGTAGGCAGTGTCTAGAGGAGATATCCTAGCTGTAGCAGGTATTCCCTTTCTTCCATGAAGTGTAAGAACAAAGCATATAGCTCCAATATGAAGATGTGTATGATTTTGCTCCCTCCATAAAAAAATGAGTTCTTTAGGGATTTCAAACTTCACGTATTGTTCTGCAGTGTTAAATTTGAGACCACACTGTTCCAATTTAAAACTCTGGATAATTTCTTTCACACGAGGTCTAGAAGTAGACAAGAGAGTACAAATACTTTTTGTCCATGAACAATCACAAGAATATATACTGTACGGACTTAACAAAGGTAAAGAAAACTACAAACACAATTTTCTACATGTACATGGGTAATTTCTACAAGATTTTCAATACGATTAGATAACACACACTTTACGCTAGAAGGTAAGGAAGACATAGACAAAGTAGAAGACAAATGAACATAGTCGTTGGATAGTGTTTCCATGTTTTCGTATAGGCTCTCTCCCTACTCACTCTGAATGTATTCTTGAGTCATGTTCTATTGATCTGGATGCGAAAGGCTTGGTTGCTCACTCTAGTAACCTAATCACTAGCTAGTCAAGTGAAATGCAAGACTTCCAAGTTTGTGGAGGACTTGGAAAATTGGTATGAGTCATGCGAGATGTAAAACCTCCACGTCTGTGGAGGACTTGAGAAACAGGTATACCGAAATATACCCTGGTTGGGTCAGATGCACCAGGCCCAAGTCCAATCTCACAGGCCGATCGATCGACCTCACCCCATAAACTGATTTGGACTTGATCCACTCATTCATGGCCCATTAGCATGAGGAAGCTTCCCATGCACGAATGTGAGAGACGTATACACCTGAAACCTAGCAAGAAATCCTATA
>JANIPN010000005.1:41846614-41866245 GCA_027478595.1 Erythroxylum anguifugum
GAATTGAATATGTGTAGTAAGTTGATGATGAATGTGTATATATGTGTATGTTCTGTTATTAGAGTTCATGATCAATCATGGACTATAATTTGTTTAAGAATGATGCTGAGTTGAAATGAAGTTGAGAATGAGGAATAGATGGAGTATAAAAGATGATCTTTGTATGAGCTGTGTTAGGGTAAGATTTGGAAACTAAATTGATAGTTGATCTGGAAAATGTGGCAGCAACATGATCTCTAAATATGCTTCTATGTTTTAGACATAACTTTTTCTCTAGCTATCCAAATGAGATGATTCTTAGTTTGGATTAAACTAGAGACATATGGCTACAGTTTTTATTGAGACATAAAAATTTAAATTTTATCTTTAAGAGTCCCAAAATTTGACATGAAATTAAGAACTGGATATAGTACACTGTTGGATGAATGTATATATTGTGTTCTGTTTTGAGTGTATAAGAATGTGATATATTTTGAGTGTTTATGATCAAGTAGGAAATATGAAATGTGTATGGATGATGTTGATTTGAAATTAGGTATACTTAAAGAAGTATCCACTCTAGATGATGAAATCAAATAAGTTAGAGAAGTTCCTTAAGAGTAAAAGAAGGAAAAGAGAAACAGGGTAAAAATGTGTGTTTTGAATTCAGGAGAAACACTAGATTAATCTAGGCTAAATTAGACAAAGTTGTCTTCTTAGAAGTTGTAGGTTATCTTTCTACCTTTCTAACACTATATAGTATGAAATTTTGTGATATCGGAGTTGAGAGATATGATCATTAGAACTTTGTGATGCTGCATAGGATGGACATTCGGAACAGCTACATTGATTGGAAATTTTTTACCCTTTTGGAGGCAAAATATCTTTTTGGAGTCTTCATGGAAGTTGTAGGTTTAGAAGTCTTCTTCATAATGGTCTTTGAATGACCTTAATCTGATGTTTCTAGTGAAATTTATGCCCTTTTTAACAATTCAGGTTGGAAGAAGAAAAGTAAGAAGGGAGAAGTCGCGATAGCGACACATCGCAATCACGACTCTGTGCATTTTTGCAAAAGTCGCGATCACTTGAGTAATGTGTATCTAGTAAAAGTGAATGAGAATTGATTATTATAAAGGCAAATAATTCTACATATGAGAATGTGCATAAGATATGAAATTTAAAAAGATACCCGGGATTGTCATTGAGCTTGCATTGTACATAGTCCATATACACAATTGTGCATAAATAAATGCTTATAATTGTGCAATTATTAATGTGTGCACTACGTGTGTATTGCATAATTTATATGTGTAGGATAAACGTCCGCATTTAGACGTTTCCAGAACTTGGAAGCAAAAGCTAATCTGGAGCGTACTATGAGTAGACCTAGATGGTCTTACTTTATTGTTTGTTTGGTTTATGTTATGAATTGATTGTTCTGAATGATGATATGGATGTGATTTGATTGCTGTCGGATAATGAAGGTCCGAGATTTGATGCATAATTGTGATATTGAAGTGCCATTTGCATGTGAACATAATGAAATAAGTGTTTCTAAATGTGATATCTAAATATCGGACCAAGGTCTGAAGATCAACATTAATATGATTCATTGAGAATATGTGAATGTGAAGTATTCCAATACATGAATGAATGATCAGATAATGGGAGTTGTGACCTGAGTAGCCATTGAAAAAGAGCTTAAAGCTCAGATTGTGAAAAAAAGAGCCTAGAGCTCAGAAAGTGTATAAGAGCCAAAGGTTCGTTATATAAAATGAGCTCGGTATCCCCAATGGATACGGAACAGTTATCAATGTGCCCGGTATCCACAACGGATATGGGGTAGTTATAGGCACTCGGTCACAACAAAGTAATAAATGAAAGTGAGTCACACGTGCATTGCATTATAAGTTATATGTGTATTTTTAAATGATTGAAATGATCGATTTGACTGTTTTGAATGTGATGTGTTATATGATTGAGTGAGCCATTGAGGATGGTCACTCACTGAGTTCGCAAAACTCACCTAAAATTTACAATTATTTTTCAAGCTTAGAAGAGTACCCCGTTGGGCAAACGGGAGTATACTTACCCCATTCAAGGGAGACATAGAGGTCAGTATCAGATTGCGTCTACATTTGTATTTTCTTATTTTTGTATAAATTTGTATATTTCGCGATTTCTATACAATATGTATTCAAATATTTATGTATGGAATAACTTTCCAAAATGGAAAGGGCTGTAAATAAGAATGATTTTGAAGTGTGATGCTATTTTGTTTATTAATGTTTTATCTTTGAAATGGGCCCAATTGGAAAGGGAAATTGCGATGATTTGTGTAACTGTTGAAATGCTATTAATGAAAATGTTATGAAATAAAACGGACCCAATTTGATTATTGATTTTCGCATATGCGTATGATAAATGAAAAAAAATTGTATCGAGTTTTCACGTGGTTAACTGTTCTAGCATGCCTCCCTTGTGAGATACATACTCGGACATCACTCTGGATGTTAGGCACATGTCTCGAGAGGGTGGGGTGCTATAGAAGCGGCATGGCTTAGTGGTAAGTGATGTGGGTTCAAACGAAGGGTTGGCGGTAATGGGAAACGTGGGAGAAGTGTGGGAGCAGTTTTGAAAGAGAAACGAGGGTGTGGAGCAGTTCTAGAAGCAGTTAGATGCTTCGCAGGCGTTTCCTGCAGATGTGACGCCGGTCAACCTCCTTTGACCTCGTGACTACACATGCCAGACACCCTCCTACCCAATTTTTATATGTTTTAAAAATGTTTTAAAACCCTAAATTGTCTTTTATTAATTTAATAGAGATTAAATAATTTCCACTCCTAATAAAATTGCCACTCTTAATAGAGTTTAAAAAACCCTAAATTGTTTTCAAAGGAATATTTATTAGGAAAGGTTTTGGAATGTAATTTAATTATTCAATAGTTGAAATTTTAAATTAAATTTATTATTTAATCAATAATTAGAATCAAGCCAAAGTTTTAAATAATTTCTTTCATAACTGGATTATGTTTGAAATTATAAATATAATGAGATTATATTTTTTATGAGACCGAACATTTTTTGAAATTTAAAATCCCTCAATAAAATATTAAATACACATTGTCTTCCATTATTTGAGAATAAAACCATAATTGTGTTTCTTGTTTGGCTTGTTGAGTAAAAACAGGGTCACTTTAACCCGGATATGTTTTAAACTTTAATTAATGGGTTTTATTTAACTGAAATTGTATGATTTGGATGAGTAAACTCATGATCATATAAATTTAGAGAAAGGGTTAGGAATAATATATTTGATATATTTTGACAAAAGTTGTCACCTAATAGTACTAGGAGTCACATGAGATGTGATTGAAAAGTTGTTTTCTACCTAATTTAATTTTAGTTGGTTTGTTGAGCAAACTCGAGGTCAACTAATTTTAAATAGAATCCTAGCCCACTAAGAAATTATTTGATAATTTTTTGATATAATAGTGAGGACTATTATTTTGTAGAAAATAGTAGAAGTAATTAAATATTTTAAAACTCCTTATTTTATTTGATTTTTGGATATAAACTAATATATGCTCCTTTTATGTTTTTCTAGTTATTGAATTTGAAGATAAGTACTAACCTAACATTGAGGAGCATCTTGGATGCTAACAAGCTGACTGGACCCAACTTTTCGGAATGGCTGTAAAATCTAAGAATAGTTTTTAGGCAAGAGAAGAAGTTGTACGTTCTAAATACTCCTACTCCATCTGAACCTTGTTCAAATGCTACTCATGAAGAATGGGAGAAATATCATAGTTATATTGATGATGTTGAACAAGCTACATGTGTGATGTTAGCTTGCATGTCTTTTGAACTTTAGAGGTAGCACGAGAACATAGATGCACCTACTATGATACTGCGTCGTAAGGAGTTATTTGGTGCACAGAGTAAGGTGGAGAGATATCAAATCTCCAAGGCACTATTTCAATGCAAGATGACAGAAGGGTCTTCAGTCAATGCTCATGTGCTGAAAACGATTGGGTATATTGAAAAATTGGCCTAATTAGGTTTTGTTATGGACCATGAGTTAAGCGTTGATCTAGTGTTGTAGTCATTGAGTTCGAGCTTTTCATAGTTTGTCATGAACTTCAACATGAATCAGAACTACATGACACTACCTGAACTGTTGAACATGCTCAAGATTGCATAAGAGTGCCTTAAGAAGGAACCCAATTTTTTGCTTGTTATTAGTTCTTCTAAAAGCAAGAAAAAGGGCTTTAAGAAGGATAATAATAAGAAACAAAAGGCTTCGACTAATGTAGTAAAAGCCAAAGGAGGAATCAAGAAGAAGAGCAATAACAAGGGCACATGTTTTTATTGTGGTGACAGCAGACTTTGGAAGAGGAGCTGCCCCTCTTATCTTACTAGCCTGAAAGATAAAAAGCTTAAGGAAGCTGGTTCTTTAGGTATGTTTATGATTGAGATCAATCTTTCTACTTCTGTTTCACATTCTTGGGTATTAGATACTGGTTGTGGTTCTCACTTATGTAATGACATGCAGATGTTATCAAGGAGTACATTATTGAAGAAAGGCGAAGTGAACCTGTGAGTTGGCAATGGAGCAAGAGTTACTGCATTAGCTGCAGGGACTTGTAATTTAGCTTTGCCTTCTGGCCTTATACTAGAACTTGATAATTGTTATTATGTTCCTATTATTATAAGAAACATAATTTCTATTTCTCATTTGGATTTGAATTGATTTGTCTTTATAATTAAGAATAACAATTGTTTTTTTATAAAGATGATGTTTATTGTAGATCTCGATTGGTTACAAATGGTTTGTATGACTTAGATCTAGAAAGGCCAATTCTTAACATAAATAGCAAGAAAAGTAAATTAAGTAACCAAACTCCATCTTATTTATGGCATTGTAGGTTATGTCATATCAATGAAACTAGAATCACAAAATTACATAAAGAAGGATATTTGGATCCTTTTGATTATGAATCATATGGAATTTATGAATCTTGTTTATTGGGAAAGATGGCCAAACTACCCTTTAAGGGAAAGGGACAATGTTCTAGTGAGTTACTAGAATTAGTACACTCAGATGTATGTGGGCCTATGTCCACAAATGCTAGAGGTGGATACTCATATTTCATTACGTTCACAGATGATCATTCTAGATATGGTTATGTGTACTTGATGAAACAAAAGTCTGAATCATTTGAAAAGATCAAAGAATTTAGACTAGAGGTAGAGAAATAAACTGGAAAAAGTATTAAAACACTTAGATTAGATCGAGGTGGTGAATACTTAGATCACAAATTTCTTGGTTACTTAAAAGAGAATGGGATTATCTCATAATAGTCTCCTCCTGCAACTCCATAACATAATGGAATTTTTTAAAGGAGAAATCATACATTATTAGATATGGTAAGTTCCATGAAGAGTCATGCAGTCCTTCCTATATCCTTTTGGGGATACGCAATTGAAACCGCTATATATCTTCTAAATAGAGTTCCATATAAATCGGTTGATAAGATACCATATGAGATATGGACTGGTAGAAGACTTGGATTATCACATTTAAAGATTTTGGGGATGTGACACTTATGTGAAGCGTGCTATATCTGATAAGCTTCAAGCTAAATAAGATAAATACAAAATTTGTGGGGTATCTGAAAAAACTTTCAGTAATCAATTCTATCATCCTATTGGGAAAAAGGTGTTTATCTCAAGACATGCTATATTTTTAGAAAGCAAATTTATTCTCAAAGAAAGTAGTGGGAGTGAGGTTGAACTTAGAAAAGTTCAAGAACCACAAATTCACATCGACATGGAACAAAAACCTTAAGTTGGTATATATGATGTACAACCGAGAGTTCAAGAAACATATAGTCCGTAACAAACTAGTAGGATATGTCGTCCTCCCACTAGATTAGATCTACATATTGAGCATAGAAAGGATAATGTATCATTCATAGATAATGAGCCTACTACTTTTAAAGAAGCAATTTCAGACATCGATTCTTTAAAATGGAAAAAAGTCATAAAATCTGAAATGGAATCCATGTACACTAACCAAGTATAGACTTTAGTGAAGGCACTTGAAGGTATAGTACCTATTTGGTGCAAATGGATTTTTAAGAGAAAAACTGACATGGATGAATATGTACATACGTACAAAGCAAGGTTGGCGGCAAAAGGTTACAAACAAAAACAAGGAGGTGATTTTGATGAAGCTTTTTCGATAGTAGCAATGCTTAAATTCATAAGGAATTTATTGGCTATAGTGGCATACCATGATTATGAAATTTGGCAAATGGATGTCAAAACAACATTTCTCAATGGGAATTTGCAAGAGGATGTGTACATGACACAACCTGAGGGTTTTGAATCCAAAGAATTTCTTGATCAAGTATGTAAGTTGCAAAGGTCCATTTATGGACTTAAGCAAGCATCGCGGAGCTGGAACATCTGTTTTGATGAAACAATCAAAGAGTTTGATTTTATAAAAAATGTGGATGAACCTTATGTTTACAAAAAGGTAAGTGGGAGTGTAGTCGTTTTCTTAATGCTTTATGTTGAGGACATATTGCTTATTAGAAATGACATTTAAATTCTCTAGTTTGTTAAGATATAGTTATTTAAGAATTTTTCCATGAAGGATATGGGAGAAGCAGCCTATATACTAGGTATAAAGATCTATCGGGATAGATCAAAATGGTTGCTTTGATTATCTCAATCCACATACATAGATAAAGTGCTAAAGAGGTTTAGTATGGATAATTCCAAGAGGAGATTCTTACCTATATCGTAAGGGATTTCTATCTCACAGAGTATGTGTCCACAAACACTAAAGGAGAGAGATAAAATGGATTGTATTTCACATGCTTTGGCATTTGGATCAATCATGTATGCGATGCTATATACTAGACCAAATGTTGTTTATGCTTTGAGCATAACAAGTAGATATCAAGCTAATCCCGGTAAGGGTCACTGAAAGGCTGTGAAAAACATATTGAAGTACTTAAGAGGGACTAAAGATATTTTTCTAGTTTATGAAGGAATTGAGCTAAGAGTTCAGTGTTATTCAGATGCCAGTTTCTAGTCTGATCAAGATGATAGTAGATCACAGTAAGGATATATTTTTACTCTTTAAGGTGTTGTGGTTAGTTGGAAGAGTTCCAAACAACCAACCATCACAGATTCAATGACCGAAGCAAAGTCCATTTCAGTGTTAAAGATGGTAAAGGAAGCAGTTTAGATCAAAAAGTTTATCACTGAACTTGAAGTGGTTCCTAGCATTGTTGAGCCCATAGTATTGTAGTGTGACAACAACTATGCTATTGCTCAAGCAAAGGAACCCAGGTCTCATCAACGGTCCAAACATGTACTTAGGAAGTTTCACTTGATCAGGGAGATAGTGGAGTGGAAAGTCATAACATTGGAGCAAGTTCCCAATGAAGAGAATCTAATTGATCCTCTTACTAAGCCTTTATCTCAAAAGAGACATGATCGTCATATGGATGGATATGACATTAGATTCATAGGTGATTGGCTTTAGTGCAAGTGGGAGATATTTAGTTTATGCCTTTGCAGCCAATCAATTGGATGTAAATTAATGTATGACATTATATTTTAATTAATGAAATGGCGTTATTTATCTTTGTGTATTATTTTCATTAATGTTTTATGTTTTAATACTAAAGATAAAATCTTTGGAATAATTACTGTGTAATTGAAATTATGATGAGATCATAATTATGAGATTCAATTTACACTTATGTGTTATTCCTCAATGTTTCAATATAAAAGGCTCAAAATCTCACCGGCTTATGTCTATCCACTAGTTACTACCTTTTAAAAGAAAGCATACATTAACTAATCACAATAGTAAAAATACATGCCTAAGTTGCCCTGGTTTGTTTTAGTTAATTCTACTCTCTAATTATGACTATATAGTCCTAGAAGTAATAGAAAAAGAGAGAATGTTTTTTGTTTTCTTTTCTTTTGACATGAAAAAATAACTTAAACAAGATTCCTACCCCCCCCCTCCCCCCCCAAAAAAAAAAACTTACATTGTCCTAAATGTAACATTAAATATAATAAATGGAGCACTCAATGAAAACAACTATTGTAAAAATATAAAAGAAAAGGAATAAACTCTCTTCGGGTTACCTCCCAAGACATTACAAAGTTTTGATTTCTAGGGATCACATCTTTTGCATTCTCCACTTGAAATTATTGAGGATAAAGCATAAATCAATGACAACTCACATTAAATCCACCGCACCATAAGAGACATTAGTAACAAAATAAAAGGGTCGACCCAATAAGGAGATAATTAATATATAAGTAGTTTATATCTAGAGTAATCAAGAATCACTTTTTAACCAATGGTAAAGCTTTCCCTTAAGACATAGAAAGTTTTGGTCTTCTCCTTAGTTAAAACTATATCTAGTTTATTTATACTCTCACAGATTCTTATGTTGAAGGGTCATTCACATTATTCCAAAAACTAGAATGGTCATCTTGAGGGTGCTTTATGAAATTAAAAAATATTAAAATGAGTAACTTCCCTATCAAATTTCACTATGAAGATAACCTCACGAACATATATCTTGGTTTGGGGGGTTATTAATGAATAGTCTCCCTAGTAAGATAGATATGAGATTATAGGAAGTTTCATCATTCATATCTAATACATAAAAATCTAAAAGAAACACTGATTCATTTACTTGTACCAAAACATCATCAAGCACTATATCTAGATAAGTGTTAATACAATCATTCAATTGTATAATAACACTAGTTTCTTTCAACAACCTAAATTTAAAGAAGCATACATAGAACGAGGCAAAACATTAATTGATGCTCCTAAAACCTAACATGGTTGTTTAATCTTAATGTTACAAATTTTATAAGGAATGATAAACATGTTTAGTCGTTACATTTAGGAGGTATTTTCTTTTTAAAAACTATAAAAATATTTTCACCTATCTTGATCATTTTAAGTCAACCTTTCAAAAAGTCCCCTAGATCTCCGTATCCTTCTTGTTTGACTTTACTAACCTACTAGGGAAAGGTGGAGGGATTATATATCCCTTTCTCCTTCAAGCCCTTTCTTAATTTCTTCTTCACTAGCCATCCTTTGTATCATCTTCTCAGGATCCTCAAGCTTCTTACCGTTCCTCAAGATGATTACAATAACATTCTTCATATTATCTTAGGTTATAATGACCATTTTCCTTCTTTTTAGGTTTTTAAATGGTTGATAGCTACTGCCATCTAACTCATCTGGTTGTCTAGATTCTGGATACTAGTCCTAGTCTATTGAATTAATCCTAGTCCTAGCTAGGAGCATCAATCAATGTTATTCCTCACTCTATCTATGCTTCTTTAAAATTGGGCACTTTGAAAGAGACTAGTGTTATCATAAAACTAGCTAACTGTAATAATGCTTACTCAAACGGAGTGGTTAAAGATGTTTTAATTCAGGTGAATAAGTTGGTGTTTCTTGTAGATTTTTATGTGGTGGATATGAATGATGAAACCTCCTATAGTCTTATTCCTATCGTAGTAGGGATATTATTTCTTAACATAACCCACCTAAACTAAGATATATGTTCATGGGGGCACAATGGAATTTGATAGGGAGTAATTTATTTGAATATTTTTTATACTATGAAACATATTTAAGAAGATCATTATGTTTAAGATAAATTGTAGAGATTAATTAGAAGCAGTTTTAATCAAACGTCAGGAGTTAGAAGTCGCTAATAACATTAAGTTAGGAGAGGACCTAATTGGGATAATGGCTACCTTACATTCTTTAGAAAGCTTTCCTATAAGGCATGAACTTGCTTCCATACATTTATCTGAATCTTACCAAATTTTATTACCTTATGATGTGTAGGTAAATGATGTGGAGCTGAAACTACTACTCGCTCACTTAAAGTATCCATATTTGGGAGACAATCAAACTTTTCTAGCTATTATTTCTGTAATTTAACTTTTGATCAGGAAGCTAAACTAGTTCATATGTTAAGAGAACACAAGAAGGCTTTTAGATGGATAATTATAGATATTTAAGTAATAAGCCCTTCTATATGCATACATCCCATTTGCTTGAGGAGGATTCCAAGTCCAATAAAGAAGCACAACATACGTTGAATACTTCATTAATGGAAGTTGTGAAGAAGGAAGTACTAGAGCTTCTCGATACTGGAGTTATTTATCCTATCTCTGATAGTAAGTGGGTAAGTCCAGTATAGGTGGCTCCAAAAAAATATGGAATCATAGTGGTGACAAATCAAGATGGTGAGTTAATTCTTACCTATCTATAGACCAAATGGCATGTGTGCATTGATTATAGGACATTGAATATTGCAACTCGTAAAGACCATTTCTTGCTTCTATTTATTAATTAAATGCTTGAGAGACTTTTTGGTTATGGGTATTACTATTTTTTATATGGATTTTCAAGTTAACTTTAAATCCCTATTATGATGGAAGACTGAGAAAAGACAACCTTTATATGTCTATTTGGTACATTTGCTTAGTGACGGATGCTTTGTGCAATACACTTGTCACTTTTCAGAGGTACCTAGTAAGCATATTTTTTGACTATTTTCAGAAGATTATCGAGGTATTAATGGATGATTTTAATGTCTATGGTTCTTCTTTTGATAATTGCTTAGAAAATCTTGCACTCATTTTTGTAAGATGTATTAAAACTAACTTCATGCTTAATTGGGAAAAATGTCATTTTATGGTTGATCAAGGTATAGTTCTAGGGCATATTGTATCTTCTATGGGTATAGAGGTTGAAAAGTCTAAGATTGATCTCATTTTTTTCTTTTCTTTACCCATCAAATGTATAGGAAGTTCATTCTTTTCTTGGCCATGTAGATTTTTACCACAGGTTCATTAAGGATTTCTGGAAGATAATCTCTCCTTTCTTCAAGTTGTTACAATAAGACGTCCCTTTTGAGTTTAAAGATAAATGCAATAAGGCATTTGACAAACTTAAAGAGCTCTTGACATTCCCACCAGCGATTCAACCATCAAACTGGAGCCATCTATTATGTCATCTCCGTGTAAGTCCCCACATGGCTATGTAGGTTACAAGGGCTACTTGAAACTTCATCTTTGTGCTCCATGTAAGTAAGCTATATGGCCATGTACTTTGACTATATAGCTTACAGTGAACGTGTACATTTATAATGTTTGGAAAAATTAGTATACAATCTTGTATATCTGACTATACATTGTTACATAACCCTTATTTTAACTATAAAAGGGCATTTTAGAGGCCAAAATGGGCATGAAGACATTAGAGACTAAAAAGGAGATAGATTCTTTTCCCTTTGGAAAGTTATGAGGAGCTAAACTTCATCTTTCCAGTTCAAAGGGCATATCGAGGCTGACAAACATGTTTGGACATTGATTAATCTGATGATGTTATTATTAACTCTCTTTTGGAATTGATTATATTATTCTATGATTAATTTTCTTAGGATTTATGTATGAATTATTTAGATATTCCTAATAGATTATTCATGCATAAACTCATTCCCAAAATCTAGATTGCAATACATAATAGTTCAAACTCTTATTCAATTGGGGTAAACCAATGGTGGCACTTCATTAAGGATAACATAGCATAGGTTAGATGACTCTAACTTACATGGTTGTTGCCTATATTACCCTATTTTCCTATTCTGTGATGCAATTTTTATCCTAAATCTAGAGAGCTTATTATAGGTTGTCTAAGAGCTAGACCTAATTAAAGAGCTTGTTTTAACTAGATACTACTTAAGGAAAAATTAGGATTAACAGAGCTTATTATTAATCTGTAGTTAATAGTTTCAAAGAGAGGTATGAGAACAACATGATGATTGATTGTGCAAATTCATGTGAAGGTTAAGATTGAACCGTGAACTGGATTCAAACCAATTAATTAATCCTAGCAATTTCGTACTATTTGATTTGATTTGTTTTTAATAGTTTTGTTTTACTTTATTTTTTTAATTTAATTTAACCAATCCCCTACATCCTATAATACTAGTTTATTCATTAGAAAAGCTAAATACAAACTCTTTGTGGATACAATCTTTCTCATAACTACTATAAATTTAGTTATGCAGAGCTAGGTTTTATTCTTTGATGTGTTCAACGCAACTAATGTCTAACCAATGGTTGTCTTGTGTTCCTTTAAAACTTGTAAGAGCTTATTTTTTCAAATTTTTGTCAGATCATTTATAATTATCATCAGTCAGGTTTCCCCCTCTCCCAAGTATTCATACTTTAAATTCGCTATTAAAGTCTTTAATTCCAACTTTGGGGCCTTCTTAAAAGATGTTAAAAAAAATCATGAGTTCTTTGTAATTGTAAAAACGAATATACAACATGTTGAGCATTTCAAGCAAAGAGTGCAATGACATAATAGTCTTTTAGGTTGTCATCAACTGTCAGCCTTACATCCTTCTTCATTTAGCTGTTTTTTAATTAAAATGTTAACTTATCTCCTACAAACTTCTGCCCAAAACCATCTTGCATAATTGGGTTAATAATATCAATATGAAAAATAGTTTCAAAATTTTCCATTTCATAGCATCAAAAAATTCTATTCAAAATGTTTGACTTAATTGCGAGTTAAATGACTACGTTTTGATTCTTTAAAGGTTTTGAATTTAAAGCATTATAAAACAAAAGTGGTATAACATTGATATATGCTCCTAAATCAAGTATAGCTTTTTTCTACCTTCACATCACCAATCACATAGGGTATAGTAAACATACTTGGGTTTAAACATTTATGAGATAATTTCTTCTACATTATTAGAGACATTCTCACTAACTCTTATTCTCTCATTTGACAGCAGTTTCTTCTTATTAATGTATAGTTCTTTAAGAAAATTTGTATACTATAGCATTTTCTTGATTGTATCAAATAGTGGCATGTTGATTTCAACCATACGAAAAGTTTCCAAGATCTTATGACCTGTTTCTTCCTTCTTTGATCCTACTAACCTGCTAAGAAAAGGAGGTGTAACTACCAATTTTGGGTTTGGAAATTTAGGTTTTCTTTGTACCTCATCAGCTGGTACATCAGACAATGTTGGCTATGCTCTTTTTATCCCTAGGCACTGTCTTTTTTGATGTTTTAATCTACACTTCCTTGCCATTTCTATGGGCCATTGCACAAGCATTTCCCCTTAGGTTAATTTTATACTGAGATGGTAGCCTCCCTTTTTTTGTTTCAAATTTGTTGAATGAGACTATAAGTTGCAAAATTTGGTTTCCAAGTTCTTGATGTTGGCCTTTGTTTCCTATTGAAACATTTTTTTTGTTAGTGGCTCGAGCTTTGACTGCATCTTTAAGAGACATACATGAACTTAATGGTAAATTTTATGATGGAGGAGTTGGTTTATTAAATCTAAAAGATTGATATTATAGAAAATTCTGTTGACTAGGCTACCTATATTTTAGATTTATGTGGTCTCTCTAGCAAGATTGATTTATATAAGGATCACCTTTTTGGTTGGTTAAAAAACTTGCATTCACTTTAAGCTCTACATCTTTTTTAAGATATTGGCATGCTTCAATGGGATGTATTTAGGTTGAGTAGATGTTACATACTCTAGAATTTTGGACCTGTTAAGAAGCAACTTTCTTAATAAGGGAGGTTAGTTCAAAAATTTAAGTCTTAATTTTATAAGCACTTGACTCATTTACCTTCTTAGGCATTTAGTCGTTCATTATTCCGTATTTCTAAAAGTTTACTGGCGTTTTTTAGATTAAATCCTTTATTGTCTTAGGTGTCTTTTTGACAAACACTTCTCCACTTGCATTGTCTAATATGCTCCAATCAATAAAAGATAGACCTTCATAAAAGTACTGTAAGAGTAATTGATCATAATTTTGGTGATATGAATAAATAACAAACAAATGGTCAAACCTTTCCTAGTACTCATAAACCGTTTTCCCATTATAGTAAATAATCCAGGATGATTTCCTTTTAAATAGTTATAGCCTTTGAAGTTGGAAATACTTTTTCCAATAACCTAACTTTTCAAATCTTTACAAGTTCTTATCAACCAAGAAGGAAGGTAATAGAATCAATCCTTCCTATGTCTTGTCTGCTAAAGAGAATGGAAAGGCCTTGAGCTTAATTTTTTCCTTTGTCACTCCCTTTGGCTTCATGGTCAAAACAAACAATAAGAAATTCCTTCAAGTATTTGTGGTGGTCCTTACCTACAAGCCCATAAAAGTAAGCTATAAATGAATCAAACCTTATTTAAGCTCAAAATCTACCTCAATTTTAGGATATTCAATACAAAGTAGTTGTTAGACTAGGTCAGGAGTTGCTAAATCCCTTAACATTCTTTATTCCACCATTTCCTCTTATTTAACAATTTCTACTACATCACTTTCAAATTGTTGAGTCTGCAATTTTTTTCCGTATCTTTTTGCCTTCCTATTCACATTTGTTGCCTTTTCAATTTTTGGATCATAAATGAGATCACCTGTATAAGAAGATCTTATCATAAATTAATTCACCATTTGAAGAAACTTAAATAAAGAAATTTTTCTCTACGACGATGCCAAAACTTTGGTTAGTGTTAAAACCACCAAAAATAATTATGATTTCACAACCACATGAATAAAAATTTATAACACAGTGGCAAAAGATTCCAGGTTGAATACTAATAAACTTCCAAATAGTAAAAGAAAATTTAAGGTTGGGGTGTAATTGATTTGATAAACAACTAAATAAACGAGTACACAATAAATTAAACCAAAATTTATGAAATGTTTAGAAATTCATTCAAGGGTTGAAATCCATTTTATTAACTAGGATGATAATTTGAAAAATCTTTCTTTTATTCAAGAAAATAAACGCACTCTCTTGAAATCTACAATGATTCAATACATTCAATGGTAAAATTAACCAAAAACAAGCTTCTAATTAATTCTATGTCATTAAGCAACTAGTTCTTGAATATTCAGTCTAAATCAACTTAATGCTAGCATGGAGAACAAAAATAATATATTTATTCCAAGCAACCATTTAAGAGCTTGAACAATTTAACTTGTCTTACTTCTTCTTTCATGAACTAACAAGACATTAAAAGAATTTCTATCCGATTCACTTACTTCTAAATTGAAATTCTAACAACCTAAGCCATTTGAAATAAAATAAGAACATATGCAAAATTGTAGATCTAATCTAACAAGTGAGAATAGGAAAATCAATTACAAAATAGGAACTAAGGAGAGCTAAGTACTTGAAATGAAAAAAAATATAAATAAGTAAAGCATTTTCCCAAAAACAAATATGGAGATCGAATTCCCCTTAATTGAAATAAGAAAAATCTCCCTTCCATGATTTAAGCAAATGGAAAGTAGAAATAGAGAGTATCCAATCTAATCTTCAAACGGTGCTCCATTCTCGAATATATATTAGCATATTTTTTAGACCCCTAGAAATTCAAGCCATTCTTATCTCTTCCTATATGTTACAATTTCTTATTAAAAACCACATCTTGACTTTTTAAAACTATAACCTCTTTTGGAGTTATAATTAATACGTTTTTCTTTCAAAACTTCCCCTTCAAGTGCAACAAAATAGCTAGGCTTTCTTGTAACTGAAATTCAACCTTGGAAATGATCAAAATAGTCTTCAACCACTGAATGAGACTCCCCCAAACTTCTTAAACCACAATTATCTAAATAGTTCCCAAAATATAACATTAATCATCAAATTCCTCATTAGTTCCAAAGTAGAGGATAAAAACAAAAATATCCTATACAACACAATTACCCAAGCTGTCACATTCAAAAATATATACAATTGAAAAACTTTACTCAATTAATCTATTGATCCCACCTAAACTCTACTCGGTCCGTCCTGTATACTGGGGTTGTCAACAATCACTCGATCTCTTAAAAAATAATAGAAAGGGGTAAGCTGCCTACTCAGTAAGGATAACTGACTGTACTTAAAACTAAGTAACTCAATAAATAATTATAACACTTAGTCAACTGATTAAAACATAAATATAATATGAATGTTCATAACATTACTCAGTCTAACCAAACAATTAACAACATCTCAAAGTTCCACCACACAATGATTAACACAAATATTAATATAAAAAATCCTAATTATGAATTATCCCATAATTAACTAAATTGTCGAGGCTCTGCTTAACCTAGTAGGCTTACATTCAATAGTATGTCAGCTCATCTCATCTCATCTCATCTCACCATCATCCCTCACCAAGTGGAAATGTAATTAAATATATAAACATGGACATAGGATACCTCAATCTCTCTTAGTACCCCAGTACTACTCCATTACCTAGCCATCGACACAAGATATCCCCATGACTTAGGAGATCATGATACCATTACGGTACCTAGCATTACAAGACATCCCCGGGACTCATAATGCCCCAGTATCTGCTCCACAAATAAATACCTAGCCACCACTCACTCACATCGATACAACCTATCAATCTAAGATCTTCGAATATATCCTATCCTGGACAAGCTACCGATTCTCAATTTTTACTAATTATTCACAACTTATTATCATCTCTATTTAATAATACATTTTCGTCGAATTGACAATCAATACACCTCAATATACATAACAAAATATAAACATGAAACACCTTGTAATTCATGAATGAAATCATTAATCATTAATTTAATTAATGACTAATTCAAAATATAATTTATTAATAACAAAAAGGTACTCTATTTTAAGGGTAAAGTCCAAGATTATTCTTACCTCAATTTTGAACTCAACTAATTGATAGTCCAAATTACTCCTTAATTAGACCTTCAAACCTAGAAGTTACAAAATTTTATAAGACTAATTTATGAAAAAATTTCGACCCAAATACACTTAATAATTCAACATTATTCTCTTTTCTAATTTATTCTTAATTATAAAAAATAATATCCTCACTAACCTAGCCACCATAATTACTAAAATACCCTTACCCAATTTAAAATCCTATTTTACCCTCATCCTTTTCAAGTACTACCAAACAATGCACTTCTTGGAAGTAAATTCCAGATTTACCCTTCACCTTTTGCATTTCTTATTCTGCCCCTACATGCAACTTAAATTTTAAAAAAATATCATTTTTTTACCCTCTCCTCTTCTTTTATCATTTCCTGTCACATTTTCTCCATTTTTATCCTTTCATGCAACTTCAATTATTGTTGCAAACAAACACAACATGCAATCTAACTATAACTAGTGGAGGATGATCAAAATTCACAAAAAAGTTACAAAATTGCAGCTAGAAATTTACCTAAGTGTTTAGGGCTTTGGGGGGTTTTTAACCTCCACAACTTCCTCCAAAATTGCAGCTACAAAAGTTAAGAGAAAGTGAAGAAGGAGGAGGAGGAGGAGGAGGAGGATTTTCATGCCCATTTTTCCAATAGATAGCTTCTATTTAAACCCCTATGTCAAAAGTTTTTATGGGTTGGGCTACTACGTTGCTTTAATTAACTTTGTGGGCTTTACACCGAAGATGAATTATATATGTCTAAGTCAAACTTCAGGAGATGTTATAATCACCCATTTCCTATATCCATAGCTCTAGATATGAATTTCCTTCTAAAAGTTTTCCAAGTTGAATGAATATAATATACAGAATTCCTCGGCCTAAATTGCAAACATTGTTTGACTAACCAAACAAACTTAGATTTTGATGATCCTCCTCAATCTAAAAGGCTCTAAGAATCTACTTTAATTCTTTAGTATACCTCAAACTAATCCAAAGCCTTTTATTAAGGTGAAAAACTTAGATAAAGAAACTGATCAAGAATTATGGAAAAAGCTTAAATTACCTATTAAATCCAAAAGTACTCAAAACTTTTCCCATTTAATCTTAACTCCCTAAATATGCCTAGATGTGATCAATTGAGCTCAAAAAAATTAATAAGCACTAAATATGGAGGAAAAAAGTATAAAAATAGATCCATTATGAACCTGGGCGAGAGAATCTTGCTGGACCCCGTTCCCAGAGCTCAGCCGAACAGGGCTAGACCCCGTTTTTGGAGCCCAACTATCCACAACAGAGCCAAAATTGAAGACCATTGGGCCCGATGTCCCGACCCCCAAGGTTGAACCCGGGGTGACCCGTCGGGACAAACGAAAGAAGTAAGTTGCGGAAGCCTACTTACATTGAGCAACATACATTACCATATCTATCAAACTATCATCCAAAAGCCATTACACTATCAAAAGATTCAGTAAACTTTGTTAACACAATCATCCATAACAAAGCGCAATATTGGAGCAATTACTAGCAGCGATGAGATGGATGAATCAAACGGTGGCAACAAGAGAAGAAATAGAGGGATATCAGAGACAAAGAGAAGGAATCTTAGGCCCTGTTTGGCAATCAGTTGATTTTATTAGTTGTTAGCTGATCTATCAGTTGTTAGTTGATAGTTGATTTTATCAGCTGATTTGACTAGCGAATTGCATTAGCTGTTTGTCATTAGCTGTTTGTCATTTCATTGAATATTCTTATAAGAATTTAGAATTTAGATTTAATTTTACAAAAATTAAGTTTATAACTCTAATAAAAATATAAAACATATAATAATAATAATAATAATAATAAGAATAATAATAATCCAATGTTAAATTTTTTATTAATATGAATAATGTAGCGAGCTATATCGTATTAGTATTTTCATATAATATTTATGAATTTTATTATTTAATAAATTAAAAATAACTTGTAAGGATGTAACTTAAAAAATTTATACGGTCACGATTAAATATTTAATTTTACAAAAATTAAAATTTGACAATAATAAAAATAGAACAAAAATTAAATTTTAAAAAATTAAAAGTGTAATTAATTAATTATATTTAGACATAAGTTGACTTGCAAAAATTAATTAATATATAGCTTGATTTATTGAGAAGGGTATAATTGACTTTTTATTTTAATTGATTTAGATGGTATTTGAAAACGTTGTTGTTGTGTAGCTTTTCACATTTCAGCTGTTTGAGCTCCAACAACTACTTTTACAACGTTCTTACCAAACATAAAATTCAGCTATTTGACCATGTCAAACAGCTGAAAGCCTTGAATCAGCTAAAATATAGCTGATTCGAGGTTCACTAAATGCAGCCTTAATTTCTGGAAAGCGTTGGGCCGCATATCATGCATCAAGCGAATGGACATTGTGTGTTTGGAGCCTTTAAATTTTATTTTACTTAACATTAAATTAATTTAAATTCTTAATAAATCTATAAAAATATTTTTTAATTAATTAAAAAATTCCAGGGGTTAGTTGTTATTGGGAGTATTTGTAAAATATAGTTTAATTTTTCAATAGTTAAATTATTAAATTAAATTATTTATTAAATTAATAATTAGAATTGAGAAAAATTTTAAAAGATTATCTTTAATAATTAGACTGAGTTAGATATTATTAATCTAATGAGATTATATTAATTAAGATGAAATCTTAATTTAAATATTAAATCAATTATTCTAAATTATATTAAGATTAATAATTAAACTAGTTCGTAATTAATAATTAATAATTTTATTTAGAAATTAAATTACAATTTGATTGAAATTATTAATTAATTAGAATCC
>JANIPN010000005.1:42074477-42084851 GCA_027478595.1 Erythroxylum anguifugum
TTTTATTAATAATTTGTTAATAAATATTATATAAGAGATTAAATAAATTTATTTAATTAAAAATAATTTATTTTTAATTTTTATCTACTATGTAATAATTATCAGTGATAAAAATATAACTAATAACTAAACAGGTTTTTGTTTTTATTTGAAAGAAAAATATAAATAAAAACTGAAAACGAAAACTGAAAACTATAACAGAAAAAACAAAGGTAGAACTAAACGGCCCCCAAGTATTGTTTTTCTCTCTTATTGGATTGCAAATTCCTTTAATATGGGTTGTTCAAATTAATAAAGCAATCTAGAGGATTTCTATCTTCCTTTACATATTGCTAGTAAGTTTTACTAATTTCCCACCGCTTCTGAGTGTTTTTCTTGACCAGTAACTTGCATCCAGTTCAACCCTGTTGATGATGCTTACTTCATTAGTGGTTCCTTAGACCAAAAGGTTCGTATATGGAGTATTCATGATCGACAAGTTGTCGATTGGGATGATCTGCATGAGATGGTCACTGCTGCTTGTTATACTCCCGATGGTCAGGTAGGGAATATTTAAGAAGGTGATTAGTTTCTATATAAAGCGGCATGGAAATTATGTGGTTAATTTCTATTTTTTTGATTTAAAAGGGTGCACTTGTTGGTACTTACAAAGGAAGCTGTCATTTATATAATACATCTGGTACCATCTGAGACTCTCTTTTTAGTTCAATTTCAATTTCCAACTGAGTGCTAACTATCCTTTCATGAGTCTTTTCCATTTTACAGGGAATAAGTTAAAACAAAAATGTCAAATTAATCTCCAAGATAGGAAGAAGAAAGCTCATCTCAAGAAAATCAATGGTTTCCAGGTAAATTTTTAACGTAGCAGATAGAGTGCGTTGATACATTTGAAGGAAAAATTTGGTAACTTCTACTATATTTCTTAAAGTGCTCCCGTGATCATATCTTACCTTGATGAGTTTCATGTAATAGTTTGTTCCAGGAAGTTCATCTGAAGTGCTCATTACATCAGCAGATTCTCGAATTCGAGTTGTTGATGGCATTGATCTGGTCCACAAGTTCAAGGGTAAGAATGCACATGTTTATTTTCTTACCATGGATTAGAGAACAAAAGGCATAAATAAAAATATCTAGGAATCCAATGCAGTTTATGAAGTTAAATGTATTAGAGGAATAGGTATATGGAAGTGTTTTAGGCTGAGAATTTCCAATTGTAAGGAGTCCTTGAATCATAGAACTGAAAGCAGCATTATCACATATTGCATAAGGTGTGAAAAAGTATTTTCTGACTTCAAATAAGTTTTGGACTATGCCCCATTTCTGGCTGAAAAGAAAAAAAGAATCTTTAATTAGACTATGAGCAATATAAGCATCTTCTCTACCAAGCTTTCTTATTCCTTGAGGAACATGGTTATGGTAGCATGGGTCCAAAAGCACAAGAGTTAAATAAAGCGTTCCAAGTCCCAGGATTTTATACCCTAGAATTGGTGAATCTTGGGAAGTCTTAGCATCCTATATGGGCTAGGATATTGGATCCAAGTAATGTGGCATTTTAACTTTTGTGTTAAGAAGTCATTTCTATCAAATATTAGGTGGTGAAGCATACGGTTGAAGATAGAATTTTGTGCTTCATACGCTTGCAGGAAGTACCTTCTAATTTACTACTTCACCTTCTGTTGATCAGAAGGTAGCCTCTCTCTCCTAGACTTATAGTGATAAAATCTTTTTGGCCTTCAAAACTTTCCTTTAGAATATTTGGATGACAATCAATTTCCTTTATCTCTCCTTGGTGCAAACATTATGATAGTGGTATATGTACTTCCAGTTTATACCATATTGATTTTTTTTCAAAGGTAAAAGAATTCATTAAGCCATAAAAGGCAATCTATGTCTTTACAAAGCTTAATCAAGCAATAGAAATACAATGCTCATACATACAACCTTCGGGAAAAACTAGGAAGTTAGAGATTCTATTGTCTTCTTGAGAGAGCTCAGATGTTTTTTAACATAATGGGCTGCTGGGGTTTCCCTTATCCAACTATGAAGCTTGTGAATTATGGCATACTTATTTGTTATAACCTTGTTAAACAATCTCTGGTTCGTTTATCTGCAAATGGCATATATTGCACAATTGAGGCTAAAGTTGAAATCTCTCAGTGTTGGTAACATTTAAAGAGAAATATATTCCACTCTTGCAATGATTGACTTTTAATCTTGATATCCTGCAGAAGCTTATGATAGATTGATGTAGGATAGAATGGATTCCTGATGAGCTCTAGAAAGCAAGATAAGATCATCTGCAAAACAAAGATGAGAAAGAGACAATTCCTTGCATTTATGATGAAATTTAAAATCAGCTCTGCTGGCTAAGTTGAAACAAATGATTTTGATCAAGATTTCCATGGTAATGACAAAGAGATAAGGGGATAGAGGATCCTTTTGTCTAATGCCATTAGAACCTCTGAATTGATTAGTTGGAGCACCATTGATGAGGATGCTATAGGCAAGGGGTTGAGATGCAAGCTTGTATCCATTTAATAAAGAAAATTGGAAATCCAAACCATTCCAAAAAAGTAAGGATAAAGCTCCATTGTAGTCTGTCAAAGGGTTTGGAGAGATCAATTTTGTTAGAGCAACTTTTAATGGATTTGCTTGAGCTATAATCTCTCATCAACTCTTTCACCAATAGAATATTGTCAAAATAGATTTTCCAGGGATAAAAGCTCCTTGTGCATCATGAGTGATCTGATTCAAATTCTCCTTAGGCCTATTAGCAAGAAGCTTTGAAATCACCTTGTATATGGTATTACAGCAAGAGATTGGACAAAAATCCTTAGGGCAACTTGCCCCGGCCCAAATGTACGTACCCGTCGGCGTATATCAGCTCTCAACCCACTCGTGAAGTACCCCATAAATTGCTCCTCTGGTAGTCGACCCACCTGCGAGGAGATGAACTTGAAAGCCTCAATGTATTCCTCCACTGAGTCCATTTGTCGCAAATCCGATAGCTCTTCGAGCGGGTTGTCAAATCTTCTCCCTCCATAACGCTCGATGAGAGCTCTCTTAAATTTCTCCCAATCCAAACCCTCTTCTGTCTCCCTCAATAGGTTAAACCAATGTATGGTTGAACCTTCTATGCTCAGAAGAGCTAGCTTCATTTTTATTGGTTCTGAGGTATTGTGGACCTTAAAATACACTTCCACCCTAGTAATCCACCCTACAGGATCAGACCCATCGAACATGGGTAATTCCACTTTACGGACCGACATTCTATATTCCTCCATAGTGTCATAGGAGTGCTCCATCGGAGTTGGTTGCCACCTTTCACCGGTCATAGTTTGCCCCCTCCCTGAAGCATCGCCACTCCCCTGTCCTTCCTCTGGTCTTTTTCCCATCATTTTGCTCATTTCCAATAACAAGGCTCGCTGCATCTCCCCCATAGCCATCCGCTTAGGTGATTGAATATCCTCAACTCTAGCCTCCAGATTTGCCATACGGGATTCCAACAATTCTACCCTATCGGACATCTTAGGTGGCATCAAGGTTGGTTGCTCTAAATTCTCAAGTCTCCAAAAATGAACTGATCCTCCCCTCTGCTATTGAATCCGGCAGGTCGGACCAATGTTAGGACTAGCTTAAGATGCTAGAGTTGTAGTATTTTATTGATTGATAATAGAGGATCCTTACTGCTATTACAAGGTGATTCTATTGAACACCTTCTTCCCAGAGCTGAATATAGCTCCTCAAAGAGAATACTTTCTCTTTGTCCACAACAATATTCTTTTTTCTAACAGAATGAATACTCATCTCTCTCTCTGCCCCCTACTTAGCTACCCCTCCGTACATTCAGTTATTTTCCCCACCTTGTACCCATTCAGCCCCCCACACCACTAACTAACTTTAGCATCATTCTGCTCAGCCCCCTCTTTCTTTCTCCTCGAGTACACTCTCCATATCTTAGGCTTATTGTTATTGGTCCTAACAAATGAATAGAGAGTAGATCCTCCCATAGCTTGGTTTTCTGAAATTCGAAGTTAACTGCAAAGATGGTTGTGATTTCCATCTCATTTCCTGTTTCATAGAGTTTGCACCAGAGATGAATAAACTAATCTGAAGTTACTGCTCAATGAAACCTGCAATTTTTGAGTGTTATAAGCAATCAAGATTCTACCATTGTAATGATGCTTGTGGTTTGATTCATATTTTCAGCTTTCCCCCAAAACTCTCATAGCATTGTAAAGTTTCTGAGCTTTTATTCTTGTTTCCAGAAGCCCCAACAAAATTGGTTTCTTTTCCCTTAACAGATCCTTAACAGCTTGACCTTTATGAGGCTCATTAAAGCCTCTAATATTTTAAAAGATTACAAGTATTTAGGCAAAGGAGAGGGTGTTTCACCAACCCCCTTTTGGGTTTTCTTCTTTTGCTACCAGATCTCCTACTAGATGCTGGAGTAAATTGATCATTCAGCTTAAGAATTTCATCAGAAAGTTCTTGTTGAGTAGCCTCCTCCTTCTACTCGTCTTCAGTATGTTCAATGCTAGCTTTACCTTTATCCTTGGCTAAGGCATTTACAAGATTTTCAGGTTGTTCCACACTTGCTTCTTCATCTGCATTCTGGAGTACTGTATTAGATCCATTATCTGTAATTGGAGCTTCTGGTTCTTCCACTATGCCCATTAACTCGTTATAATGCCCTTTGGTGAAATTGGTCTCCAAACTTTCTGTCCCATCTGAGGCTTCCAATTATAGGTTAGCTAAATTTCAGCTTTCACCAACTCATTGGCAGCATTAAGTTTCATAATTGGCAAGACTTCGGGTAGAGGTTTCTTGGGATTGATTTCTACACACACTCGAGCTTAACACCTTTTCAAGTTTAGCAGTGGCTGAGTCAAAAGCCACTGGTTTAAAAGAACTTAATCCATCTAAGGACCAATAGTGAAGAAAGAAGACAAAATAATTCTTCCTTAATTTTTCTGTGAATAGTACAAAGAATATATAGGATAATACAACCCTAATTACCTCCTTAAATTAAGAAAAATCTATTTATTTTCTAAGTAATAAAAATTCAACTAATTAATAGAATTTTACCTCCTTATATTAAAAAGAATCTATTTATTTTCTAAGCAATAAATTCTCAACTAATGAATAGAATATCAACTAATTATCTATTTATCTGATTATTTCCATAATATCATCAAATACTAAAGAGGTATGTTGTGGATATTAATCCACAAAGGTATGACTTCAATGCTGTTCTTGTCAAATTCAAGTCGAACCCATATGTGGATGAACATGGGTTGTCCACCTACATGCCAAGGGCCAGCTTCCAAGATTTTAGACATACTATTGACATCTGAAAATTTGAAAAGGAAAATATCCTCCTCAGTGAGCAGAATTCTGTCTAGTCACTTGCTACCCCATTTTGATTGTGCCCATATTTGCATGAAAGGGAAGATTGGTCTCTTGTTAAGGAAGAAACCAAGTAGAGTATTACACCCTTCTTGCAATTGCTCGTACTCTCCTTGGAGACCACACCATCAATGAAGGTGGAAGAGAAGAACTTAGGCTTTGCTATGAAAGATTCAGCAGCAACTACCTTACTCCAAGACTTCACTGCAGTCTAGCTTTCATTTTGGGACAAATCCCTCGCACTGTTACTTTCTAATGCTTCTGAATGGTGGGGAAGTGGGTCTGCATTGCTTCCATGGGAGTGGAGCCTCCCATAGAGGTTTCCATAGAACCTTTGTTCATCCGAGTTGGTTAGCTACTGTTCATGTCATTGTAGATTAATTAAAATTAATCTACAGTGAACTCCTTCACGCAACACTTGCCTAGCTTCTGCCTTGCTCTCGACAGTCGGAGTCACTCTCGCGTGTTTCGCTCACTCACTCGTCTCATTCATATTGAATTGAATAATTGACAAGGAAGAAACTATATGGTTATGCTGTAACTGTGAAACAAGTAGCACTGAATTCTGACTATGGCTTAGATATGATAACAAATCTTCCATGGAATGGTGTGGAGCTCCTTCAGTATTGTTACTTGTAGATAATTCTGCATGTTAGTTTTGGGGTTATAGATAGGTTGAACAACTCTTGTATGCTTACATCTATCCTTGTCTTTGGGGGTCTTGTATTTTCTGTTTTCACTTTTTTATTCCAATTATTTATACGCGTCTTTGACGAGATAGTAGCTGCTCATTGTTTGCTGCAACAATTGGTGCTACATTTCTCGAGGACAACCAGTTACTTGGGAATTTGAGAAGATAAATTGAATTTATTGTTATTTCTTTTTCCCATCTATCTATTTGGCCAAATGAAGTACGAGTGAGGCATTAAGGTAGAGGACCCTCGATTAAACTTGATACATTCATGAAATTGGGCACGAGGATGAATCACATGTCAGCTTGATTGAGGGAAAATTAGAATCTCATCAGATTTCAATTTTAGGAAGCATTGATAGCTCTGGTATACCTGCTACGGCGAACTATATTAGGGGCAATATTTGTCATGGGACCTGTACGATGTGTTTCAATTCAATCCACCTCACTCTTGGGGACAGATTATTGCTATTGTCTGCAAAGTTTTTGGGGCATTGAATAAAATAAGAACGATTGAGATGGTTGGCAGTGAAGATGGCAAAGTTTTCAGATCTAATGGTGGATGTGATTCTGATCTAATTATGATAGTCTTGTTGACATCATCTGCTTAGTGGATTTGTAATAGTGTATTTGACGGTGGCAAAAATTTCTCATTTTCAATTGATGCTTTATGCTTTTTCCAGAAATCGGCTCAAGGTAAGACTGACAGAAGGATTCAGATCTTGGCATGTGTTGCATGGACAATATACTTATTGCCTAATCTGCATCACTGGTGAATATGGGTTATGGTTCATATGATATGCATTTTTTCTTTTAGGATGTTAACAACAATTCATTCAATGATTAAAGTTCTAATGCAGTTTATTCTATTAACAACAATTCATTCAATGATTAAAGTTCTAATGCAGTTCATTCTGCATGCAGAATAACTAAACATCTAGTGAACTCATAATTCTTATAGATGAAGTTCATGAATAATTCTGTAACAGGGTTTAGCAATAGTAAGAGCCAAATTTCAGCGACCCTCACAGCCAACGGGAAGTATGTGGTTGCTGCAAGTGCAGATTCTTATGTATATGTATGGAATCATGAGGCTGATTCCCAACCTAGCAGGAGCAAAGGCGTTTCGGTAACGCACTCGTATGAACATTTTCACTGCCAAGATGTCTCGGTTGCTATCCCCTGGCCTGGGATGGGTGAAACTTGGGGACTTGATGAGCATTATTCTGAAGAATGGTTTGATAGTCATCTTGATGAGGTCTCCATCGCCAATCATCCTCCAACACCAGTTGAAGAAATGAGTGGCAATGAGGATTCACGGTCAGGAACAGGGTGCACCAACAATTCTGTAAATGGGATAATTTCAAGTGCGACCAATGGTTATTTCTTTGACAGAATCTCAGCAACATGGCCAGAGGAAAAACTGAATTTGGCCACCAGAACTCGGAGTCCTCGTACCAGTATTGATTTCTGCAACCAAAATATGTCAGCCTATGGTATGGTGATTGTAACCGCTGGACTTAGAGGGGAAATTAGAACTTTCCAAAATTTTGGATTCAGTTCTATTTAAGGGACGCAAGGTTGAACATGGCCGCCCCCCTTGGTTAGATGTGTACAGAGATGTGTAATAGTAGCGAGTTTTGTTCTTGTCAAAGCTTCTGCTCATCGGACAATTGAATGCAGATGGTTACAATTCCGATTGGGGTTTAAAAAGAAAATAGATTGTGACAAAAGAGAAGAAAAACAGTACACCTCCAAATTAGGAGAAAAAGAAGCAATCAATGTATTTATCATGTCGGAAACTGTAGAGTTATGAGCTTATTGATTTTAAAATGAAATTCTTTAACACTGATTTTGATTTCTCCTATGAGTTTAGTTTTCTGTAATTTTACTGAAAACCCATAACGATCATTTTAAACTTCCTACAGCTGTAGATTGTACAGTATAGTATTCAGCAGTACCAATAAATTCTAATCCATAAAACAAACGTTACCTATATCATTTTACTTCAAAAATAGTTTATCATCCCTTCCATTCCTATGCAAACCCCAGTTATGCAGTGGTAAAGATAGTTCAAGTGCCCTTAAGGGGGGTGTGGCTAGATGTTCGAGAGCAGGATTTGGCTTCAGTTAGGTCCCAGGTTCGATTCCTTGTTAGCCGCTCTTGTAAGAGCCTGGGGCAGTCGGGGTTTTACCTATGGGTGGAGAACTAGTGAGGCTACCACCTGTATAACACGAGAGCCCAAGTTTCTCTTTTTCAAACACTCTTTGCACACTTTTGCTTCTTCTTTTTCTCTTTTTGCTTCTAATTCTTGAATTATGTGTATTAGTTCTAATGTCTTTTATTTATACTATCTAACCCTTGTAAAAGTTGTTCATATTTTTGGTCAATTAAATTATAATTTTGAATTAAAGGTAAATATCGGTAATTACTTCTTTTAACTGATTTTCTATATTTATTTGTTTATCTATTAATTTAGATAATTGTTTAGTAATAGTCATAACGTATTTTTAATATGTTCAGTTAAATCTGTAAGTTGACGTTTTATAGTTGGTAGTTGATTATTTATAGATTCAAGTTCTTCGTTGTCAATAGCTAATTTAGGATCAGTAATTCGAATAGGTTTTTCTATTGTTATTCTAGGTTCAGTAAATCTAATAGGTCTTTCTAATATTAATGATTGTGAATGTAAAGGATGTTTTTTCTTTAAAAGGGCGATTTTAAGATAATGATAGTCTAGGCTGGAGCTATGACTTTACTTAATTTAATTGGATATTTAATATCTGGTATTTCTCTTAATGTGGTTCTTAAATTAGTTCCTACTTTTGCTACATCATTAAACAATTGATTAATATATATTTTATCGGTATTTTTAAATTCAATACTATGATGAGAATTGGTTAAAGTATAACTAATTTGATATGTAATAGAAAAAGGATATTGTCCAATGTTCATCAATTGTTCCCTATAAAATTTATATGCAATGGGTAATTGTTTAATCTAAATTGTGTGATTTTAAAGGTATTCCTAATTTTAATCTAGTATTAAATTTTATTTTTCATAGGCTAAATTTCCATTCATTATTCCAATTATTTGATCATTCAGATAATTCATTCGTTCGTCTACTATTGTCATTTGTATAGGTGAATTTATACCTTCTTGAAATGTAGATTTTAAGATAAATGTATATAACCGATTTTGTGACTTTTGTCTTCAGGATTTTTTTGTAACTATTTATAAATATGTTCTTGATCAAGTAAGTTTATTCGGATATGTCCATTACATTGGTCGATTCATATAGGTGTTTCATGTACTAATTTTTCATAATAAAAAATATTTTTTCTATTTATGAGATTTTCAATAAGAGAATTATTGATATCTTGTTCTGCTTTTAAATTTAATTGAGTTTTAGAAATTTGCTTTTGTTTTTCATTTGATGATAACGTATTAATATGAAATATTCTGGTTGATTCAGTTAATTCTAAGCTATCTAACTCTAGTATATTATCTGTTGTTGGAGATCCAGATATTTAAGATATATTTCAGACATAGTTAATGCTTATGATAAATTTGTTGATGTTTGATTAATTGGTTTTTTATATTTTGTAATTCTTGACTATATTTGTAACGCCTCATACTAGGGGTTAGGATATTAAGGAAATTCAGTACATTTTATGCTTTGCATATTTGAATATTTGCTTATTTGTGCATAAGCATTTTGGACACATACAATAATTGTACATGCATTCATGGCATTTTTTGGGTATATTGGTTTATAAATGAAAATTATGGATTTATTTGAAATATATTACATGTGATTTGACAATTTTTGTACATTTCGAATATTTTAGAAATTTTTGGTTAATTATTTTTGAGTTGAAATTTTTAATTGAAGAGTCATATTATTATTTCAGAATTTTTGGTGAATTTTAGAAATTTTAAAAAAAATCTTGGTATATTGATGATATTTTGAAAATTTGTGGCAAATTATTTAGCTGAAAATTTTATTTGGAGACTATGAATAATATTTTGGAATTTTTGGAAATTTTAGGAATTTTTATAAAAATTTTGGGATATTTTTAAATTAAGAAAAAAATAAAATAAATAGACTAGTTAAATTGTGTCAAGTGGTAGCATTATATAGTGACACATTTCAACCATGCAAAGTGCCACGATGAAGTTCCCCTTTGCTGTTGTTTATGCACAGTGAAGGTTTTGACAAAAACAAAAACTCTTCTTACTTAGACATCACCGAAACCAGTCCTCATACATTG
>JANIPN010000005.1:42366325-42380567 GCA_027478595.1 Erythroxylum anguifugum
ATATCCAAAATCACATCTAATCCTCCCATCTTTAATGGCATTAGATTTGCCACTAATTTTTCTCATCCAATATGTATCTCACAATCTCTATAAACTAGACTAATCACAATATAATAGCCTACTGGGGTACTAACCATCAAAAGGGTATCCAATGAGCTCAGTTCTCCACCATACACAGTTCTACCCGATGATACAAAGGAGTGGGTAGAACCCGGATCAATCAAAACAATTACATCATCATCAAATAATTTAATCATACCAGTCACAACTTCTGGAGCGGTTTTTGCATCCTCCCAAGTCATTGCAAACACTCTAGCTAGTGCTTACCCCCATGGTCTTCCTGGGGGATTCACCCTCCTAGCCGCATCAGAGCTACCCCATTCAGTTGCAATCTTATGCCCCATGGTCTCAGTTCTCTTCGAAGCTTGCACCTGTGTTCCTTCTTTTTTTGCAGATTGTGGGCACTCTCTAGCCATATGCCCCTTCTCTCCACACTTGAAACAAGCTCCAGACAGCCTATAGCATTCCCCTCCATGGAACTTGCCACAATGGTCGCACTTAGGGACGGATGACTTGTCCCCTTCACCCCATCTACTGCCTGCCACCGTTGAGGCTTAATGAGAAATAGTAGGAGTCCTTATCGGTTTAGGCTTACTTACACCACTGCTCCTCTCCTCAGATTGCACAGGGAAAGTCCTGGCACTCCTCTCAGGCATAGAAGTACCACCTCCTCTCTTGAACTGTTCTCTCCCCTTTCTCTTTTTGTTCACTGCACTCTTTATGTTCTCAATGTTCTCTACCCTCAGTGTCACTTTAACTAGCTGTTGAAAATCATAAAAGTTCTGCACCACCACTTTCTCTCTAATAGCTAGGTGTAACCCCAATTCAAACCTATAGCACTTAACTGCCTCACTCATTATTAGCTCAGCTGCGTATCGGGCTAATTGTGTAAATCGGTGCTCATATTCACTCACCGTCATTTCCTCTGGGTGAGACTTAGAAATTCTCTCTGCTTTTGTTGAACATATACCTCAGACAGGTACTTCTTAAACACTGCTAAGAAATCCTTCCATACGAGCACTGACGAACTCACCTGACTTCCCGGCACACTCTCCCACCAATGCAAAGCATCTCCCTGAAGCAAACTAGCAGCATAAGCAACCTTCTCCTCATCCTCGCAGTCCATCTGATCCAGTATCCTCTCGATCTTTCTCAACCAAGTCTCGGCTTCTTCTAGATCCATAGTCCCATAAAAATCCACTGCCCCATACTTCCTGAGCTTGTCAAACTGCTTCCCCTTCTTAATTGGGGTTGGAGTAGAAGATTGCGGCATCTGACCCATGACCTGAGCAAATGCCTGAAACATCCTCAGATCCAACGGAGCAGGCACTTACTCCTGCGGGAGAGGAGAGTCTCGTGTCTGTGAACGATCGGGCTCACTACTAGGCCCTACAGAAGCCTCATCATTCCTTAGGGCTACAGACTCATCAGTACTTTCCTCCCTTGGCGAAGAGTCAGGTACAATCGATCCTTGTAATACTCCTCATGTCCTTCTACGAGGTGGCATCTTACCCCTTCAATGAAAACACTAACTATTAGCTTACCCTTCATTTTAGTCTTAATCCCTACATGTATGCATGACATACATGTCACTTAATACATTTCAATCAATTCACAAAGCAACAAGCAATCATATAACATAACAGTTCCTCCTACTATGCATTCTAAGCCTAGGACAAACCTAAGCTCTGATACCAAACAATGCTGGACCCCACTTCCAGTGCCTAGCATTCAGAATCAGGTACATGAACAAACACATTTCTTCAGCTCTGATACCAAACAATGCTGGACCTCGCTTCCGGTGCCCAGCATTCGGAATCAGGTATATGAACAAACACATTTCTTCAACTCTGATACCAAACAATGCTGGACCCCGCTTCCGGAGCCCAACATTCGGAGCTATAAACTGAAACAATACTTGTCGTTGACCCAATCGAACTTGTTTAAGAACAAAAGGCAATAACTTTCTCTGTAGACGTCGGACTAAACAATTCTTTGGACTATTCGAAAGAATACTTCAAGATCTACAACTTTCATGAAGACCTTGAAGACGGATTCTATCATTAGGAAGGTCAAAAATTTGACCACACGATTCAAGATGAACAGTGCACAGAAGAAGCGGAGGCTCAACCATAGAGGGTACAGAAAGCAGGCGAATGTGGAAAAGCAGACAAATGCGGAGCAAACGAATGCGAAAAAGCAGACGAATGCGGAAAAGCAGATGAATGCAGAAAGGTAGACGAATGTGAAAAAGCAGACGAATGCGAAAAGGCAGAAGAATGCGGAGCAAACGAATGCTACAAAGCAGACGAACGCGAAAAAGCAAACGAATGCGAAACAAATGAATGCGGAAAAGCAGACGAATGCGAAAAAACAGACGAATGCAAAAAAGTAGATGAATGCAGAGCAGACGAATGCTACAATCTACGAAAAAGTAAACGAATGCGAAAAAGTAGACGAATGCAAAAAAGCAGACGAATGTGAAAAAGTAGATGAATGTGGAAAGGCAGATGAATGCAGAGCAAACGAATGCTACAAAGCAGATGAATGCGGAGCAGACGAATGCCACAAAGTAGATGAATGCCGAACAGCAGAAGAAGGCCACGAAGCAGACGAATGTCACAAGATAGACGAATGTCAAACAACAGACGAAGGCCACAAAGCAGCCGAATGTCATACAGCAAACGAAGGCCACAAAGCTGACGAATGCGGAACAGATGAATGTAAAATAGACGAAGGCGGAGCAGACGAATGCCACCAAGCAGATGAATGCCACAGGGCAGACGAATGCCAAACAGACGAAGGCAGAGCAGACGAATGCAGTCAACTTAAGATGGAGCAAAGTCTTAAGAAGAGATGATGTCATCACAGATGATATGATATCATCACAGACGAAGCGTCTTTACAGACGAACGTCTCCCCTTACGAAGACCATAACTTTTGACTCCTATGCCTAATTATTTCATACTATATACCGATGGAAAGCTAGAAAGATAAGCTACAACTTTCCAGAAAGCAACTTTGACTAATTTAGTCTAAATTAGTCTAGTTTTTCCCCTAAATTCGGCACACAATTTCTACACTTAGGAGAGACTTGGATTTTCGAAATGTGCAACTACCAAAGAAATGTGCACAAACATATGGGGAACTTTTCGATTCTAAACTCGTTTGTCAAAACTATAAAAGCTCAAACATAGCTTTAATTACAAATTTACATTATAAACAAAGACTTAACACAAAATACAACATATACAAAATGTTCAATGTTTACATGCTTATGCAGCAATCCAAAAGTGATCAAACTAACTTAATTACAAAAGTTCCTAATATCTTGGAGTTTTCAAATGCGCTGTAAGGTTTGCTATCCTTCACGTTTTGCACCTGAGGAGGGAAGAGTGGGGTGAGCTACACAGCTCAGTGACTAACATATTTATAGTCAATAGCAATTGACCACAAATTCAAGCATATGTATAATATATACTTATATTCAATAAGTTAAGCATTCTTCCATTTAGTTTAACACTCATAGCACATAACACTCAAATGCAGCATACATGACAAGTTAGAAATACAATGCACAGCAAATGGCTCGAAGGTTCCATGAAAACAAAATGGAGAAACCAAAGTTTACTTCATGAACAGAATGAGTCCAATTTCGGAGCTCATATGCCACAAGTGGGCAGTGGGGATAAGGCTATTGTCAATATGCACGTGACGAACAGAATGATTCTACTCTTGCCCAAACAAAGCACATATTCGTTTTCTCATAACCAAACAATGCTTTGTCTTCTTTTCATTTAATACAAAAGTCATGACCTCTTTTGAGGTATAACACGGTCATAGTTCATCATGTAATTTTCAATATTTACAAACAAGTCAATTTCAAACAAGTCCATTTCAACATATACACAGAGGCAAGAATTTACCTAATTACACTATAACCATAAATATGTTACCTACCTAAGTAGCTTGCGAAATCCAAGTCAATCTTGCCTTTCCCCTTGCTCTTGGGTAGGATTCTCTTGATTTTCTAAAACAACCAAGGTTCCATTCAAAACAACATTCCAATAAAGTTCATAAACTTCAAAAAATCACAAAGTTTCAACAAACATAAATTTACCACAAACTTAACCTACCCATACGCCATCTAGGTCAGAAAATTAAGATCTAGTTTAGAAACCTTAGACACCTGGGTTCACCTAACTCATCTTCTTCCAACACAAACCTTTCATTCTCTACATAAACTCCTTTCTTTCTCTAACTCTTTCATCCTCAACACAACCCATTACTTTAATAAAGCAAGAAAAAGAGATAATTAGCTCACCTTAACAAAGTTGATTTCTCTTCTTTTCTTCTTTCACCGAAAACTTCTCTCCTCTCTTATTGTCGACACTCTCCTCCCTTCTTCTAATTCAAGACAACTTATATGGACTTTCTTCCCATTTTACCCTCCATTAGTAAGTCTCTTCCAAGTTTGCCCCTTCTTTCATTTATTCTAGGTCTACTAACTCTCTTAACCGATTAAATACCATATTAATTCTAACTTAATTATAGCACTTCATTCTAACTTCTACCTTCTAATTTCTATTCATACTTGCTACTTTGATGACAACTCTAAAAATAAAGAAACAAATAAATCACTAATAAATAAATAAAAATTTTAGGGTCCAATAACTTGTTTGTAGTTTTATATAAAAAACTTTCATATTGTAAGTGTAGAGGTTGTTACTTATAGTATAAAAGATATTGCTTCCATGAGGATTAGATTAGTCACCTAACAATTTGAACGTACTTTGTCTAAGGTAATAAAATATTGAATTAATTGAAACTAAAATAAATTTACTAAAATTAAAATAATCTAACTAAAATTAAATGAATTATTAAATTTGAATAACTGAATCAGTAAAGATAGCAATGAGAGCGAAGTTAATCAATAATGGAAACTTAAGGATTATTCTATCCTTATTTTATCTTTCCTTGGTCTTGCCAATTCAATTAAGTTGGTTCCTATATAATCTAAAATTCTGATTATCCTCTCTCAAGATCTAACCAAGTAATCCCAATTGAAATAGATAAAAATTGAATTGCAACCTCACGATTCTTACTTTATTCTTTCATTTTTGATGCACCTGATCCAAGAATATTTAATAGCAGTATCACTAAACCCCTTATCATTATTGAACCCCATCCTCCCTAGAGGAAGTAGAGCACCATGGATTTGATTTTTTTCCCATGCATCACCATTTTCTTGCAGCTTGCAAATGTAATCGCTTGGATCATCACAATCAAAAAATCCACTACCTTTGTATACAACAGAATCTTCACTATAAATATCTGGATATAATTTTTTTTTAGTGTTGTGTCTTCTTCATCAACATGGGTTGAGTTAGTTTCTACTTCTCCCTTTTGTTTACTTATCTGTCCGATCTCTTAATATTCATCACCGTATTTGTCACCATAACACGCAATCTCAATAACCCTTTCAACTTCATGATAATTACCTTCTTCAACACTACAAACCTGAGCACTTTTAACACCATCATCATCATTGAAATCTTTAACATTAGCCTGTCCATTTAGATTTGCCTCCTTATCTGCACCACCGTCATTTTCTACGCCCTAATCTCCACCATCACCTTTATCTATGCCATCTAATATTAATATACTTCACTTCATCTAATACCACAATCTAACACTCATAACATGTAGCTCATCCTCTATAAATAATATATATTCTTTATATTCTTCAATTTTAGCGCGTGCCGTAGTACGTGGCTGCTCAGCCCCTCTTGTTCACTGCTGCATTTGTGATAAATTTACTCTCAAAAAATAACTGTAACCAAAATTGGCCGTCAAGCTTACCATGTCGTTGTGTACTTTATCGCAACCATTGTCCAGATTTTTACCTAGGTCCCCGTCTTGTCTTCTCCATCACAAACCAATATACTTCACCCGGATTAATATCATCAAGCATAATTCTTTCTCCCCTTCATATAAACAACTCCCTTATAATATGTACCCAAGGTGGAAAAAAAATCTATTTTCATTTGGTTTCAACATCCTATGTGTGGAAAATTACAACCCAAAAAGAATTAGTAACTTCTAAAAACAATGCAGACTTAAACTCCTAAGCTACTAGGCTATACCCCTTGGAATATAGCCAGTTGAATACTGCCAACTTGAAATTGTAAGACTGAATAACTCCATCATGATTCAAGGAAAATTTGTAGGAGGTCATATGCTTTAGATGCTGCCATGGGTATGATACAAAATTAAAATATCATTTCCTAAGCTTCCTCTACTCCAAAACCAACTTTACAGCCGCAAGAAAATTCTTGGCAATATTTAAATTCAGCCTTTTGAACTCAAAGCCAATAAAACTAAAACTGGCACCTATTAGCATACAAGGTTGCCGTTGGGGACAAGATACTGATCGCTTTCTTCTCACCGCCAGCACTTGCTTCAAGGCAGCATTGCACTTTAATGATACAGATTATACATTGCACTTCCGAGTAACAATCTTCCAGGGTATCAATTGCACAGAATAAAAATTGCATTTAATCAGTGAAAAGTTGAAATATAAACAGAAAACTCGGAGAAAGTAATCCTTAATTACCAATTGATCCAAAATCTAGAATTTCAATTTTCTTGGTTAAATGATCGTAGACTTTTGACTAGGTCCTCTTTCAATGACTCGGGTATCTGTGCAATGAAGGTAGATTTGGCACCTGCAATTAGGACTCTCCTGCAGATAGCAATATTTAATTTTATTAGGATACAGGTAAATTTTTTGTTATTATCAAAGTGACAAACACCAATAACCTTGATTTGATGAGGAATTAACAATTTGCAATTGAATGATGAATTGCATAACAATAAAGCTTAATCTTTCTCACAGAATACGTCAATGGCAGTTACCACTTTAATGACAAACCCAAGCATTGCATGTGGTTTGTAACATCAAGACCCAAGATTGGAACAGATCAAATATGATAGAATTTTTGCAGACACCCTAAATCTGTAGAGTTGGGATTTAAAAAAGTTGGGGAAAACACACTTGACGTAAAAAGGAGGTTGAAAGAGGGATCCTTGACTAGGATATCTGCCAAATTGTCCCGAATTCTTTCCAGTGAACATAAGGAATTAAGATTTGCTCAGAAACGTTTTGGATTGATAATCTACAACAGATCAAATCTACCAACTAAGAAATACTGATCAAGCCCCAGGCTTCACTCTGGTATGGCAACAATTTGATAAAGTATAATTTGATAGGCAAAATGTATAATTTGAACCTTATCGTTTTTTTTGTGGTAAATAACCTTATCGTTTTCATTAAAATACAACTTAAACCTTAACGTTTTTAGAGCGTTTAATTTCAATCTTAATGTTTTTAAAACGTTCAAAATAGACTCTAAAAAGACAGAAATTTTAACAAAGTTAAAACTTCTATCTGTTATGTGCCACCTCATTGTTAACTTGACACTTTTTATTATTTTTAAATCTGTTAGTATATCCTACTGCCACGTGGATCCCAAATAACTATTTTTAAAAACTGAAAACTATTAATATTTTCTAATTAATTTAATTATTTTTTATATTAATTATTTTACTTCAATTTTTAATTGAAATTCCTAAAATACCTAATCAAGAAATCTTAATTGTGATATTCCAATTAAAACTAAAATCCCTAATTGAAATCGCGCTCCTCCCCTTTCTTTGTTTTTACTCTGCCAAGAATGCTAACAAAATCTAAATGTCCTTTTGACAATAAGTTCAACATTCAATAGCTCTCTATAGCCTTTGAAGATTAAATAAGTAGCCAAAGGAACATCAATGATAATCTCCTTCATGGCAGGATTTTTCTCACCTCCAATAGCAATCAGATAACTCAGACCTACCCACCCAATCCAACTAGCAATGTACAAGAACAAAATCCTAGGAGTGATAAACTCACCCAAATAACTTAAGTCACCACTCACAATCAAATGAGGAAGCCCACCATACCCACAAAGCAAACCTTGTTTGCCATGGTTATCCAACTTGCATTTTGTCTTCTCTACAGCGATTTCGATGGCGAGTGTTGAAGTGTTATCATGTTCATAGAGCTTCACAGAAGATTTGAGCTTTCTATCTACTGTTTTTCAAGTTTGGCAAACTGTTTAGACTATTTTCATGCGGTCAGGCTGGAAATGTCTACAATTGCAAGGAGTGGGGCAAAGAGGAGGATGGAAGAGAGGGCTAGTGCGGTGTTACAGTGACCTAAACAAACAAAGAGGTGGGGAGGCATGGCTCAATTAGGGATTTTAGTTTCAATCAAGGTTTCATAATTAGGTTTTCAGATTAGAGATTTTGGAAATTTTAGTTAAAAACTTAAGTTAAATTATTAACATAAGAAAAGAATTAAACTACTTAAAAATATTAACTTAAAAAAAAATTTAAGTTATTTAGGCCCCATTATGCCACATGGCAGTAGGGTGCTAACATATTTTTAAAATAATAAAAAATTGCCACATCAATAATGACATGACACTTAAACAAATAGAAATTTAATTTTAGTTAAATTTTTCATCCACTTAGAGCCTATTTTGAATGTTTTGAAAACATTAGGATTGAAATTAAATGCTCTAAAACATTAAAATTTAAGTTGTACTTTGATGAAAACGATAGAGTTTAAACTGCCCTTTTAGCCAATGAAGATATGGCTGGGCTGTTAGAACTATCAGCAAAGCTAGAGGAAGCATTAGGGTGTTTGATAGAGTTTGGATCCATTCTTAAGTGTCCTATTTGCTGAACATAGAGGAGGACCCTTTTTCTTTGATTTTTGCAAGAGTCCTCATGCTTGGGGTTCATTCACAAAAGGCAGTTAAAGATCAAAAAGACTAGGGATGGCAATTTTTGGCCCATGGGCCTAAATATAATTGTTTTCAATGGGGCGGCCCATAGGCCAAGCCCAGGCCCATACTGACTCGAAACTTAATTATTCTAAGCAAAACATCATTTTAATTAAAAGAGTTAGTTCTCGGATAAGAATGGACCTGGGCAATCTAGACCTGGGTCCAATTAAAAAAAATAAGTTATTCTATATTTTTAATTTTAAAAAAATTGGCAAGGGCTCCCTAAAAAAGACCTCTTCTTTGCAAACATTGATTATGTTAACATAAATTATGTAAAAGGAGTGTATATAATTGACAAATCATTTGAATGAAACATAAGAATTTTGTATATAACAGTGAAATATCTAAACAAGATAAAAGTCATCAAGCAAATAAAACCAAAAAAAAAAACAAAAAACAAAGGATCATTGCAAGCAAACAAAGATGATGTATTCCTAAAACATGTCCAGCAGCTAAAGACCCAAATCAATAATTAAAACTAATGTGCTTGGATTACTGAAGAATCCTTGGAAACTTATTCATTTACATAAAGCAACATTCTGAGCCTTATAATCTCATTTAGGATGCCTCTCCCACATTTAAAGAGAGAATATGTGAATTCCGTTTCATTTCCTTACATACTATAACAATGACACTTTTTGCACTGGTCTTGCAATGGATTTGGCTTTAATAGACTTTATGTTAGCTTATAGTTCTTTATTTCAATTTTGAATCCAATCTCAAGTTCTTTTCCTAGTTTTCATGCTAAAAATTATAGTTCTGAACTCAAGCTTGAATAGAGTCTGATACTAGTTTTAAGCAGAAATTGAACCAAGAATAAGGTCGTTAAACTACTGAGTGAAATCTCAAGTCTAAGTGATTTTTGTCAAGCACACTTGAGTCCTAAAATTTGACCTCATTTCTATGTCAAAGCCAAAACCACCAAGTTTGGCCAAACCAATTAAGCTTAAGAAAGCTTGAGTTACCTCAAGTCCTTTGTAACAGGCATAATAATGGAGCAATTATAAAACAGAAGAAATTAAAAAATTATTAGCTTATAGAGAATGACAAGGTAAGAGGAATAGATGTTTAATGAAAGAAGGTACAACTTGTATAATGCAATAGATACACTTTGCCGCAAACATATGTAGTGAACACAAAAAAAAAATGAAATTCAAAAAAATCAATAGCTTAGCTAGTAGCACATAGACGCGCCTTCAGACCCACATATTATGTATTACATGCTTCAAGATTTTTATTTTGGAAAATGAATATGGTAAAAACTACAATTATGAATCAATTTAAACAGAAAAAACATGCAAAGAAAAAGTTAATCCCAAAGCACCATCATGAATTACCATGACTCAGAAAACATTGAAACAATTTGCTTGTAGATGGTATGCACTATCTTTTCAATACTGGTATACAAGACATCAAAATATTTGTTCATTATAAAATCTAGAATCCAAAGACTAGAGATGCATAAATCAAAGGCGAAAAAAAAATAAATGTGAAACTGACAGCCAAATCACCAGTATGAGATAACTTACTTTAAGTCATCACAGGTAGGATTGTCACCAAGATCTCGTGCACATAATCTCTTTTTTTTATGCATAAATTTGTATACCTTATCAGACCAGCCACAGGATCTCAATATCGTAGAAGCATTTTGTTGGAGACTGCATGGAACCAACAATAGAAAACAACTGGGGGTAAGAAAGCAAGCACGATAGACTAAGAATTAACAGGAAAATGAGTGTAATGATCTTAAGAGATGACCATCAATCAGCTAACTCAAGCACCCAAAATAAGTCTGCAAACTGACATAGCACAATAAGAAGAATAGGATCCAACTAACTCAAAGTCATAAAAAAAATTAGCTGTAGCAATGAATCAAACAGACACAGAAGAAAAATCATGACTAAAAGATCACTTGAATAAAATAGCTTAGGCAGGAAGCACCATACATTGTGGAATCTTAAGTTACATAATATTCTTAAATGTCTTAGATAGAAACAGTAACATACACTTGCTTTAATTCTTCAACTTTGGCTTGAGATTCAGCATCTTGTGCCAACAAAATACTAGAGTTCTCGTCTGATTTCCTCTTTGTCACTAGAGTGACAGAGTGGTACTTTGTAGCACCATTTTGCAACTCAGAGCAATCAAACTCTCTTCCTCTTCTCACATTGTGCAGTACATCATCACCCTCATAGAGATGCGAGTTCACAGAGTTAACTGCACCATTCTGAGCACTTCCATTTTTGCTTGCTACCTCAGAGACTTGACAGCCAATCCGATCACCAGCACTCACTTCCTTACTTTTGAAACCATTTGTGGTTGTCACTGATATATCATTGTCAAGTTTCTCCACCTGACTTGGCGCTTTTATACTACCATTCTTTTTTACAATTCCAATCTTAAGATCATCACCTTTTCCATCAACTACAGCAAGAACTCTTTTAGGAACGAAGTTAGGAGAAATATTAAATTTCACCCGTGGACTAGAGGGCGCTGTAGGAATCTTACAAAGAGAAACATCCTTTCCTGAAGTTTGAGCATATGATTTAGTAGGAGACATTTTTGATGTCAAACCAACTCTTGGAACTTTTGATGCCACATTGCCATTTGAGTTGCATGATTTTACTCCATTCTTAAAAGTTGCAGACACTGGCCTTTGATTTGAGCGGGAGAAGAAGAGAATATAGACTTTCTCTGATAATACCTCTTGTGGGGTTGATAATGTTACATATGAATCATTACAACAATACCACCGACCCATTGCATCCTGGAAGGAAATAATGAAAAAAATACTTGGGAATTGTTTCCTAAAGTAGAGGATTACAGATTTGTAGAGACAGAGAGAATAGGCATATACTCACTTTAATGTATGCATAGTAGTGGCCTGATTCTGGAGAGTGTCCTGAATGCACTATTGTTCCAAAAAGACTATACTCTGGTTGTGCATCCTGCAGCATTAACAAAGGGGAGATAAGGAACAATACCAATCCTATTGAACAAGCCACAACGAAGAAGTCACTAGAACAATTAGTTAATTTTATGTAACAATCATAGAAGTTTGGTTCCCTGAACTGAATCGAAATTTTCTGATCTACCAACTCTTTCTCCTAAAAAGGATTTTTCTGGTGAACATTTACATGTTAAAGCATGGGCAGTGGCTTGCGGCTCGTTCCAAATACCCGAAAACAACAGTTTTTGCTTAAGAGAGGGGCCTTGGGGCCAAACTCAAACTAAGCGATTAAAAACCAAAATCTAATGGTGGCAAGTTGATTTACCCATATTAGGGTATTTTAACATACAATAGTCAAGAAGTACAGTATATTGTTTTCCATCTAGAATCTATGGGGAGATTGAAGATGTATAGAGTGGTACCCTTCCATTAGAGCTTTAAGGTATGTCATGATTCCATTTTTTTAAAATTGGATTTATTCCCTTTAATCATTAAAACCAATTCTTAGCCTTACTATATATTGTGAAAATATGTCCTAATTTCATTGTTAGTCACCTGATATCATATAAACCCAGATAAAGATAACAGTTGCTCAAACCTCTCTATACAATTTATAGTAAAGCTTCAAGTATCTCCTTGCTCACTCCCAAATCATTCAGCTTATTAAAAAATCTTTAAGCCTAAAAGATTTGCAAGAATCACAACAGCAGGCTTAACTAAGACAAGTTCATCTGGATTAGTTAACCATTAGGAAACAAAATCACAGTTTTAAAGCGCTCAGACATAGTACAACTTGAAGTTCTTAACCTAGTTTAACATCCCTTCAATCATCAATCGATATGCATATTTATAAGATCTCAACGTTAGCAATCTTATCAGGCCAGGGTTACTAGGAAGAAGTATAGTCAACTAAACTTTGATTAAAAACACCTAAGACCATAAACAATAGGAAACCTAAAATTTACACTATTGATTTTTAGGCGATGAGGAAACCAAAACAAAAATCACTGTGGAAATGACAACTAAAATTTAGAAAATCAACAAAATGAAACAAAAGACAATAAACATTTAGTTGCAAAACGATTCTAGATTCCTCAAATTCCTTTCGACACATCTTGAGCCCAAATCATACCATAGTGAAAGATATAAAATAACACACAAATAATGATAATATAATCCTCCTGTCATATTCCCAAATAAGAATTGTAACCCAAAAGCACCATTGAAGAACTATCCAGTGCTTTCCTCTTATAATAAAAGGAATATATCAGTAACATAAAGTATGATTAGGAACATTGTAAACACAGGTTTATGCATAATATATTACGCTACAAATAACCTAACTTCAATCCCACCTAGATTCATATTAGCTTATGTATTTATATTTCCTACTTACCAAACATATTTAATATAACTAACAGGAAGAAATAATCATGAAATATCTTTATCACCAAAGTATCATTAAAAAGTGTACAGTTTAGAAATGTAGTTCACTGAATTAAAAGTAGTTTCCCCAATTGTATCCCCACCTACACTGATAAAATTATGTGGATCTAGTAACCATTGTGAACAACACAAATGGGTTCCAAACAGCAAGCACCTACACTGATAAAATTCTGTGGATCTAGTAACTATAGTGAACAACACAAATGGGTTCCAAACAACAAGCACCTACCCTAATAAAATTCTGTGGATCTAGTAACTATGGTGAACAACACAAATGGGTTCCAAACAACAAGCCATTAATAATAGCTCATGTGAATTTAGACCAAAGCTCTTAATCTAGAAAATGTCTACTTCAACCGCAAAAACACACTTTGGTGGCAAAGGATCAAACTGTATCTATTTCAAAGCAAACATAAGCAACAAACAAGCCTTGAAGTAAAAGAAAAGACAAACTGAAATGGAATGAGATCTCTCACAATGAAGGCCAAGATGTTTTAACTTCCAGGTAGAATCCTCAACAAGGCAGTAGAAGGCATGGGGATCAATTTCAAATTTTGACAAACTTTTGAGTTTCCTTGAATCTACTCTTCATTGTTAGAACTAGCAAAGGGTCAGGGGGGACTACACTAATATAAAGTTGCAAGTTGAGAGACTACCACTAGTAATAGGGAATGAAAAATGGAAGCATTCAGATACTTCATAAATGTTCATCATTTCCGAAAGGAATCTAGAGGGATGGCTAATTGCAGTAGGGAACACTTCCACAATACACCTTAACATGTACAAATTAAGACCTTTAGGTCCACTATTAATGAGTGGAAACAAGGAATGCATGGATAATCAGTTGAATAAGCACCAAATAAGCGTATCATATCCTTATTGCATAGTTCAT
>JANIPN010000005.1:42603625-42614790 GCA_027478595.1 Erythroxylum anguifugum
AGATTGGGAGTCTGTTCCCCCTCCTTTTATTGTTGATCAACTTTAAGTGAATGAAAGTACTACCACCTTACTTTTCAGAAGAAAAAAAACAAAGAAGTAGCTAGTAATGTACCTGAGGCTAGTCCTTGGTATGTTCGGAGTAAAGTAATAATGTTGCAATCATAGTAGTCTAGAATGAAAATTGAAGAAGTTAAACAAGAAAATAAACTTTTATGGATCAGTATTCATAAAGTTCCTTCAGAATATCAGACAAAAAATGGCTTGAGCTATTTTACAAGCTACATTAGAAAGCCTATTAATTTGTATGAATCAGGCAACAACTGAGGTATCTAGAATTAATTTTGCTAGATTTTATGTTCTAGTTAGTTCATCCATTGTAAGACTAAATGAACAACTAAAAACCATTGAAGATAGTTTGAAAGTAATTTATACTTGAAAAAGAGGTTACTAAAATGAGATGGACTCCTACCTCACCCGACTCTGCTACCTTTTTCTCTTTATTTTTTGCTCTTACACTCTCACTCTTTCTTTTTCACCACCATTATCTCTTTTTATTATTAATAATATAATATTTAAATTCATAGTTAAATATGTTAAAATTAAAATTAAGAGGCCCTAAATTTTTGTATTTCTTTTTAAAATTGTTAATATAAATATAACTATATTTTATTATTAATAACAATTATATTTGATATTTTGATTTAATTATTATTTACACTTTGTATTATTCTTAATTTTATATTTCTATGATGATAAAATAATCTTTTTATATTAATTGTGGTTATTATTTATATGCGAAATTATTTTCATAATATTAAGAAAATAAACAAATTGTTATTTTAAATTTCTATTATTATGATTTTTGAGACAAGGTTAGTTTAAATTATATAGTATACTATTGAAGGATTATTTTCCAATTTTTAAAAAAATTAGATACAATTATGTAAATTTAAAAATTTGCTCAAAATATTTCTCGGTATTGACCGATATCGGTAAAGGACTGTACCAGAATCTAATCTAGTATACAATACTCATAACGTTGATCTTATCACTAATTAAGACATTGTACTTGAATTTACTTATCAATTGGTTCTCAAATTAATCAAGTTATGAAGATAATAATATAGTTATTAATATCTAAAATAATCTTTTATATTAATTGATAATCACATTTTAAACGGATGATGGACCACCTACATCAACAATCTAATTGAATAACACTTGGTCCTAATTGGATAGGCACAAGTTAAATCCACGTACGATTCAAAGTCTTCTGCTAGAGCAATACTGAAACTACAATTAAGTTGCATCAATTCAGTAGCGACAAGGACCAAGGCATGTTTTATCATCCAAAGTCAAATCAGACTTCTTTATTTTCAGGTACTCAGTCTCGAACTAGCATATATACAAGCCTACTAGCCTCACAACCCTCTCCTCAGAGTTCAATTGGCTCTGTAACCCCATGGTCATCTTACTACCGTAGACCTCTACCGTAGAATCTAACTGCCAGAAAGTCAAGCCCTAATCATCTCACCTATTTTCCCCTTTTTACGAAGTATTGAGAGGTCTCATCATTTTTCTAGGATTCCAGGAACAATGTGTAGTCTGCGAAAACCATGCTCTTAAATGGGAGCTTGATATGAAAAAAGGGCATACAGAAGCAAAAGTTAACTTGCCAAAACACAGTATTTTCTCCAAAAAAAAAAAAAAGATTGCCAAAACACAGTTTTGAATCAGATGAAATTATTGACAAGCATATGTACAAAATATTGAAGATTTATCCCCAATTAAATATCAAATGCTGCTTCTGAGAGATGCATTAATCCTTTTATCCTCCACTTTCTGATTCAAGAGGGTTTGGGTGTTTCAGCAGAAATTTACAGAACCTAATTAGCAAGCCCTTGAAAGTTTGCTAATACCTGAAACTTTAATATGCCACATGTCTCGATCAACTCCTCCCGTCATGTGAAACTAGTCTAGACTCAGGCCACTAAGCCCCTGAAGAAACAGCATAACAAAAACATAGCTCCGTTTTCAATGGCAGGGGTAACTAAAATACTTCTTTGATAATTTCTAGTTGGTCAGGTTGATGATCTTCGCCATTGCTTCTTTCCTTTCTTCTGATGGAGCTTGAATGGACTCCAGCTCTTTCTGCGCTTAGAGGTCTCACAAAAGAGACCAGAAGCCAGGGCCTGTTGAAGCCACAGCTCAAATTCTTCTTCGTCTTCATCCATCATTTCCGCATCCAAATTCCAAGGGTATCTGCTTGAGTTGGATCGTTGTGTCTTTTCCAAACCAACCATGTTTACATGGAAGCTAGGCCTATGAGTATTGGGTCTACATGCCATTCCCTGAAAAGAGTTTTAAGCTTGTTCAAGATAAAGACTCAGAATACGTTATCCACAAATCAATTGTAAGTACTGAACGGACCAAAAGTAGACTGCTTCAATTAATTGGAATTCCCGGTGCCATCATGCCATCTTTGCAATTGGATCTTAGGTTGTCAATTCAAGTATGTAGCTTGAGACTCAATAAAGGACAAGCATGGCACTTACAAAGTCAAGAGCTCTCTCTCTCTCTCTCTTACACACACACACGCACACCATATAATCCACCAAAGAGAGAATATCAACAGAAAAAGAGAAGAACAGCATAACTTACTAAATGCATAGTAAGCCTGCTGTGAATCAAACATGAACTACCAACTTAGTAATGGCACGTGGGAAATAACTGAATCTTAAATTGCTCAAATAAACTCATTATGGCATAATAAAACAAAGTTCGGGGATTCACTGGGATATCAACTTGCAAATCTTATCGCAAAGTGAAAGACAATGTCAAATTTTCAAAAGCTATCATCATAATAATCACACAAAACTGCAGATCTATTTGTTCCCATCAAGATGCTCTCCTAGATTATCCTTAACATCAGAGGTCATAGAATTTCCATGTTTTGGTTAGCATGATTCTCAAACAATGAGAACTAACAAAAGAATTCAAACATACACAGTCAGAGAACACCATGGAGAAATTGCAGAGAGAAAGGGTAAGATAAAATGTTGTCATGTGATATGTATCTTATGAAGTGCCCATTCCAAGCAACTTGAATACAAAAGCAATGTTCACACATAATAAGAAAAAACAGCACTTGCCTGACAAATAGCCCATTCTGAGACATCAAAGATCTTACTTTCGGCACAAACAAAAGCACGTGGAATTTCCACCTAAAAAAATAAAAAGAAAAACAAAATGTTAAGGTTTCATATCAGCCTATCGCAACAAAATTAACAAGGTAACCTTCTAAAGATTATAAAGAAAAACAAAATGCTAAGGTTTCGTATCAGCCTATCGCAACAAAATTAACAAGATAATCATATAGGTATCTGCCGTGTCATTTAAAAAATTACTTTTTTTCCACTTAATTACCCTAGCTCCACTGTCAAAACAATTTATAAGTGTTTTGCGATTTCTATATTCATTAAAGTAAAATTTTAAACAGCACAATAAAACGGTAAGCTTTCCATAACAGAGATATTTGAGTATCAAGGATTCTTATCCCCTTCACAAAGCTGGAAAGGAAATAATTATCTACAAAGACCAGAATTCATCAAAATCTACCAAGCCAAATCAACAGATTACAAGTGAAAAGATGTTGAATCTTCAACTCCAATGACTCCTTAACATGCTGGAATAAAAAGAAAAAGAAACTGAAGAGAAAAAATAAAAGTCTATGACAACAATTCTGGTCGCACTCCTTGAGGTTAAGGTCTGGCATTTGACTTTAAAGCCAAGTCTCCTCATTGTACTACATCACAAGCAACTTTGGCAAAAGATCAAAGTGCCCCATTCATTGACAGTCTTCACCCAATTAAACAAACCTGACACTTTTATGCTTCTTTCCTAAGATCAAGTTGGGTCTCATACAGGTCTATTTTTCATAACCCCGCTCCAGTAAGCCCACACTAGTAGGACCAAGCAAAACTCACCCACCACTAAGCTAAGCCCCTGGGCATACTCACTTTCCACTCAGTATGATAGGTAACACCTTCAATGGTTGTCTCAAATGTGATATTATGACCAGAATCTCGGAAGAAGATAACTTTTCCACGTAGTTAGAATAAAATTGAAAAAAGCTAGCAGTAAACAATGTTCTTCCGAGAAGCATACCTTTTGAGGCTTACCAAAAGCCAGAGACCCTTTGTATTCAACCCATCCATCTCCATCCTTAGCTTGATGATATTGGCAGCAGTCCTGGTAGCAAAAGTAGTCTTATGAATTAAGAAAATAAAATATAAAGCAAAAAAGAATTAATGTACTAACTGTAGGATTCAGATGATTGACCTGACACCATCTTGCTTTGGCCTTACTCCTACTGGTGCACACCCATACATGTGAATTGCCACACTTTGTGCACTGTATACGTCTGGACTCCTCAGAGCAATAATCTGGGCTATCCTGCTAATAAAATGATTCATAGCATGACGATGTGAGAATCAATTCTTTCACCAGTATACGTCACTTGACTTGCATCCTAATGAAGCTTTAAATCGTGCTATCATTGCATGTGAATATCAACCTCACAGACCAAAAATAATAACCAGTTCGCCAAGCAAAAAGATACATTCTGATACTGGACCATTTAACTCCATTTCTCAATTTGCCTAGTCTGTCTTCAAAGGAAGTTCTTGTAATCTAGATCAAATGTTAGACTAATAAAGAAGGAAAATAGGATAAACTTACACTTTAGAAGACTGACCATTAGTACTAACATGGAAATTCTGGCTAAAAATCAGGTCTGCTAGAAATTTCAAAACACTGTTGGGCTAAGGGATACAAGAAATTACAAATATTTGAGATCTTCATATTCCAACAGTTCCTACTTACCATGAATCTCTACAAAATGTTAACCTTAAAATAGACATTTTAAAAGAAACAATACTATAACTTTCATCATGAATAGCATGCATACATCACCTGTCGTGAAGAACAGTGAGACTTCTGACAGACTGTCCTAGTTCTAAATTCTTCCTTCCGCAATAGCTCATCATAGTCCCTCTTCTTTGTGGAGTCCGAAAGAACCTGCGATTGCATAGAACATAAAGAACAATAACTCTTTACACTTGTACCAGACTATATACTGCACACCAAGGAGAGAGAAAGACACATGCACAGGAAGAGAAGATTTATCTTGTTACGTATGCTTACCTCATAAGCACATTGAAGTTTCTTAAATGATTCACTTGCTAGAGGAATTCCCATATTTTTGTCTGGATGCACAAGCATAGCCTAGATAAGATTTTCACAAAAGTTGGAAAAGAAAGAAATCAGTAAGTGCACAAACTCTTCCCTTTTTTCTTTCATGCATATAGAATGAAACAAATTTATAACCAACTTGGCTTAAAGCAGCAACATACAGAATGGAAATTCATTCCACACATCTATTACCATTTAACCACTCAACAATTGATTTAAGCATTCATAAAACTGTCCTAATGGAGTGATAAATCAAAACATGACCTCAGCAACAGATGAAGCAAATTCATCAAGGAAATTCAGTTTCTTGCTGAAGAACAAAGAATAAATTTAAACATGTTCGATCTTCCTAAAACAAAGCTGTACTAAAGTTGCGAAGTGACTGTTACGCAAACTTGGAGGCTGAAAAACATGTAAAAAACATAAAACCAAAGCACCCTTGCCCCCAAAAAAATTTTTGCACACCTTCTTCCGATATTCCTTTCTCAATATTGTAGCATCAATAGGTTTGTCTCGAGGAAATCCCAGCGCTTCATAATGATCTGAACTATGTAATATCCGTCTCATTTCATCACTCGAGCCTGCTTCTTGCCTAACTACATTTTTACCTGACAAATTTGTTTGGTTATTCACCGCAGCTGAAGCAGCAGCTGGTTTGCTGGATGACTTGCAAGACTGCACCTCTTCAGACTCTTTAGTCGGAAAGGAGAAATCACACTCCGAAGAGAAGTCATCTTCTGTAACTGTTTCAGATTCCTTCTTATCTTCAAAATGTATATTTTCTACGGTGTTATCACACCATTGGACGAAAAAATTCAATGCATCATTTGAGAAAAATGCAAGATTTATCGACAGAAAGACACCAAACCAACCAACGCGAACTTTTACACAATAAACAGCATATACAGTCGCCATTAGGACAACCAGCCGTGCATGATTTAAGGAGAACAAATAACCTGCATTTATAAAGGAAAGAAGAATAAAATCCTCATAATCTATTGAAAACTAGAAGCTGAAAAATGTGTACAAGGAACCAAATAAACACAATTTTCTAATATCCATAAGTAGATCACCAAATAGTAATTAATGAATTATTCTATAGTCTAGCAAATATAGGCACTCGGCCAATTAGGGTGAGCATGGAATCAGGGACAAAATGTCAGCAAACGGAAAAGAATTCCTGTACACTATCACATGTAGACAGCAACATACAAACAATTAAGACTTGCAAAGTATGTCAGAAACTTGAAAATCACATGATTACCAAACTATACTAGAAAAGGCCGTTGAATAACATCAAAATGAAGTAAAAATTCTCCGCATACCAATCAAGGATTTGTAAATTCTTACTTGGTGCCTAACAAATGCTCTTTCACTTGATACACCATTTACTAATAAGAATAGCATTCCATTTTTATTTCAGCTATTTTTCACTATTTATGTGGATGCAGGAAAATAGTCAAAGGATATGGAAAATTTGAAGCAAAATCAAACGTTAAACTGAATCATCCAAAACTGCTTACAGAAAATAAGTGAAACCATTTTGACATCAAACAAGTATTGAACACTAGAAAGGTACAGAAAGGATAACTGGAAAATGAAGAAGCATGAAGAATTGTTTGAATTTGATAGGCCTAGAAAGAGTGACACGCGATAACAACTTATCATACAAAAGACAAGTTATAACAACAATTTAAGCTTAACAATTGTTAGATTCTTAAATAGTTGAATACATCAGTATAATCAACTTATTATATCTGAAGATGATTCAAATCAAAATGAAAACTTCATATAAAAAAACTAATTTATTTTCTCAAATAGTAAGGGGATGAAATCATTGTGAAACTTTCATTTTTCCTCTACTTGGTATTTTCAAGGACACAAATACAAGAATATCATGCATACTGTCTTGATATTTCCTTTTTCAGACAGATATATTAAAAAGAATCCAGTGTATGAAAGGAAAATGAATAAAAGTAAAGGTCAAAGAACATGAAGAAAAGCAATCTATATTTGGTTAAGCTCTAGCGATCAAAATAAAAGGGTAGTTGAAAACTAGCAACAACCACAGCACGTCTTGAGGATGGGTTGACACAATAAATAAACATGAAGAAAACACTAGTAATGTTACATAAATTAGTTTCTCCATTAAAAACAGCCAAGCCTACCTCCAACTATAAACAACGTTCCTGTTATCCAAAAGTTAGCGTACATCCACAAAATTAATATTGAGAAGATTCCTACAATAAAAAGTCCAGGAGTGTAGCCCAAATAACGGATGGTAGCTCCAGCAGCTCCCTGAAATATTACTCCGTCAGCAATATGTAAAAGAAACTCATTTCAGATGAAGATTGCAATTTATTTAGATGGATTACCAAACAATTAAAGACATACCTACTAGAACTATTGCCCTCACAGACAATTATTAATGGTATATCATTCAAGCATGTACCGCGTTTAGGATCCAGAATCATGAACACAAAACCAAAAGCTAAGGAATGAATATTGGAGATAAGCTACCTTTTGTTTCTTTGTCCAATCCGGATTACCAAAGTTTCATTTAGAACAAAAAATTGAAGATACTGGAAAGATGGGAAAATTAGTTCCAATAAAACAATAAATCACATCTATTTGCAATTTTATTTAATTACTTCCCCCTTGAACAAAACTCTTAAAACGGACTTCCATTTCTGTGGAGAGAAATCAATTAATCATTATTCAAAAACTTCAACAACTGAATGCTTCATCGCAATCATGTAAAACATTATTACACAAAAGACAGGCTTGGAAAATTAACCACAATAACGGCAATCGAGAGTATGTTCCCACCAATCCTGCACGCCTAGTGACATTACCCAGAAGAACCATTCATCAGAACGGAATTTGCCAAGCTAAATGACTTCTCAACTCATATTTGCAACAACATCGATATAAGTGATTTTCCCATGGAAAAAGCAAATCCATAATATCGATACGACATTTTCCCACAAATGATGGAAAAGGATATCTAGGTTACAAGGAGGCCAGTCCGAGATAAAATACATACAACAATTTAACAGGTGACAAAGGAAAATGCAAAATTTATAGCGCTGGGTAAATGGGAAGACGTACCATACTGGTGAGCACATAAAGCAAGCAAGACATTGAGGTGAGACTAAGAAAGCAACTCCACATTATTAGGAGCAAAACTGCAGAACCCAGCTTGACAACAGAGCGGAAACCCCTTGCAACGCAATCTTTCCAATAAACCAACAAGAATATCATTAAACGCCCAAATAAAGAACACCCATGGCACACCATTGGCCAGTGCCGCTCTACAAGCACTCCAATCTTGTCCGTTAAACATCCAGCAGCATTTTTTGCCCGAGAATAAGCATGTTTCTGGGTTTGCAGCCATTTCCAGCCTTGACTCACCAGTCCAATATCCTCCATGAAAAGTGCTAATGTAACCAAAATAAACAAGTGAAAAGGAACCCAGTACCCTGTCCTCACAAGGAGCTAGAACCATGCTACTGATAACCATCAACCGTACAATGACACCGAGATTTTGGGCTCCAAGCGAAAGTGATAACCATACCCATAATAGGAAAAAGAAAGCAGCTTGATCTGCCAATATTTCACAAACAAGGTTCTTAACTACAAAATGCCAACAAAGGGATCAAAATGAAGAAACAAAAGGCGAACAAGGAAGAAAATGGAGCTACTCATAACCACCCATGTGATGGATTCAAAGTTGGAAGGTGAAAAAAATTAAATCGGATCACGTTCAACTTCAACTTGCTTCACATGTAAGTTTTCAGAGGGGAAAAAAAAAACAAAAGCAACTTCCCACCACCTGGATATGGCAACAGTATCACCTCCACCTTCACCCTTTTGTTGACCAACAAAATCAGACACACAGACGCAGAGACAAAGCCAATGTCTTCGACTCTTTTCACAACTTCTTTACTTATCTAAACAAAAAAGAAATTCCAAAGAGAGAAAAAGAAACAAAAGCACAGCCCCAAAGAAAAAACAAAAGGTGAGAAGAAATACAGTTGCAGCAGCAGGAAAACCCAATTAGAAAATTCCACACATTTAGATGCAACACAGAAAGAGACAGGAGAAGCAATTGTAAGGGTAATGAAACAAATCGGAAGTCTTGTTTAGCTCATCACTATTGGCAATTGGGTGTTTGGGCAAGAAGAAACCCTAGAACTATGAGTGAGTTCCCTTTTCACGGAGAAAAGATGTTCAAAAAGTTTCGTTATCTTACTATTATTTTATCCTTCTTCTCACTCCATTACTCTGCTACAACTGCTCTTAACAGACTCAAGAAGGAAATAGTGAGACAGATACTAAAAAGCGAAAAAGCGAAAAATAATAATAATAACTATTCATTGGAGCCCACTTATCTCTATTAGGTGTCTCAAATTTTAATTTTTGTGCATACTCCCTAATCCTAAATTAGTAAGCTTTACTTACCGCCTCAATTTTACCAAAATGACTTCATTTACGAGGCTGGACTAAAATGGCGGTGAAAATGAATAAAATACGAATTATACTTTAAGCACACTATTTATATCAATAGCATGTCGAAATAAATTAAGGATTCCTTCACTTCCGTTGTAATTTTAGTTTTTATTTTTTATTTTTTAAAATAAAAACAAAATTTTGTTTCGTTATTAATGTCAATATTATTATTTTTTGTTTATCATCATAATCATCAACATCTAGTTGAAGTCCCGCTGAGACACAAGATTTGAGGAGGTTCAATAGTACACAGTCTTATCCCTATCTAATAGAAAGGTTGTTTATAGACCCATTTGTAACATGCCATGAAGATCTTACAAAATTATAAATGAATGTGCATACCTATCTAAGAAATAAAATAAAGTAAATAAATCAATTAAATGAACATAAAAGGTAAGAAAAACAACTAAATACAAAAATACAACACATTATAAATAAACACTAAAGAGAAACAATAATCGTAATATTAAAAAATAATGAGCAAGAGTAATAAACGTAACATAAAATAATATACATGTAGAACATGTCCAAGATTAGCAATAAACATTAAGAGAAATAAATACCAGAAGAGACTTGTACCGACCATGAAAGATCTATACATGAATAACTCTGACCAGGCCTATCAAAACCTTAATTACGCTACATAGGAACCAAACTAAGTTATGCACCTTGAAAGGTCCATACTACACAATAAATGCAAAGGACACAAGTTATTTTAACCTACAAAAAAGTGAATGTCCTCTTTTAAGAGAGACCCTTAACTCGTATTTTAGTATGCCAAAGTTTTCTATTGACGCTAAGTCCTTGGTAAGATCCAACCTATCCATATCATTCTTTATCACTTTCCCTAGTTCTTTTTAGGCCTTCCTTTTTTCTTCTTACATTCTCTAAGTATTGTTTTCTTGCATTTTCTCATTGCAGCGTTGGGGTGTCTTCTCTTAACATATCCAAACCATCTAAGCCATGCCTCTCTCAATTTTTCATTTATACCAGCCACCTTTAATTTGTCTCTAACCAATCTATTTTTTACCTTATCTCTTCTAGTAAGTTTACACATCCACTAGAGCATCCTCATCTCTGTCACCAAAAACTTATTATTATGTACTTGTTTGATGGGCCAACATTTCGCCCCATATAGTATGGTTGGCCTAATCGCTAAACGATAGAATTTACCTTTGAGCTTGAGAGGTATCTTCTTGTCACATAAAACTTCTGATGCACTTCTCCATTTGAGCCTGTTAGGGAATCGCGATTCCCAGACGGAAAAACCCAGTGCGTTCATCACATGAACACGTGCGAAAGAACAGCAAAAACTGTCCTGGGAATTCCCTGAACCCAGAATCAAGCATCGTCGACGGTGGAAGGAACAAAAATCAAACCATAAACGACCAACGCAGATC